>JAZHYW010018021.1:0-29093 GCA_037355805.1 Ixodes ricinus
CCTGTGTGGCTGGCACACCTAGGGCTACTTGAGCTCAAGTATAGACACTTTGCTCACTCGTAAATTAGAGCCGCCATAACTGACCTTGATGTGTCTTGCCGAGGGGCCGGGCCACAATAACTAGCGATGATGAGTCAAAGCAAAGCCTGCGTCGGTGAAAGGAACACCGTGGTGTCTAGAAAAAGCATTGGCTTCTCATGTAACCACAGTATTGTGGAGCGAAGCGACCCGAATAAAAGGAAATTAAAAATGAAGGTCAGTTATGGTCGCGCCCATGCACATCTGCTGCAAAGCGTCCGGTTGTCGTTCCTTTCGCTCTTCCCAAAATGTGAGTACATTTTTTTTTGTCTTAGTATTTTTGCTCTGCTTGTTCGCCCAGAGCTTAGACGCGGGGGCGAAGGATTGACTTCTCTGCGATTATGGCAGCAAACCAACGGCAGTCTCTTACTTCGCTGCGTGAAACAAATACTGAAATACCTGGGCCGCCTTGCTATACTCTGTTTCACCTTATGTTGTACCGCAGCGAAGGCTATAGAAGCGCGAGGTCCTAGTGTTGGCAGCTGCCCCTAATGCACGAGAGCTCGTGCCGCAGAGACCTGCCCCAGAGCAAGGAGCTCGCGCTTGTAGCCTTTCCTGCGGTACATCATAAGGTGAAATAGAGTACAGAAGCAGCGCCTCGAATAAGGCTGTCTTATCTTAGACGAAGAAAGCACTGCCAAGCCTGGGGCGCGCCAGCGTTTGAGACTAGACTTCACGTGCCACTCCGCTCGTGCGTTAGCTTTGGCAGTGCTTTCTTTGTCTCGGATGAGGCAGTCTTATTTGAGACGCTGGCTCTAGCAAGCCGGCCCTGAACTTTCCCCTTGAAGCGAAAACCGATGAGAACATTTTTCGGTTTCACTCCAGAACAAAATAAAAAGTATCGTTTCGATTACGTTTTCGTTCCGCCCAAAAATATCGTTTTTTTTTTCCGACAACGAGTAGAAGAGACGTTGTGGTAGACAGCGTCCGCCGTCGCGCTAAGCTTACGGAAGCTTACCATAACTTATCTCGTGACGCTAACCATAACCGGAAACGAGCGCGCGCCGCTAGCCTTGGCTGCAGAACTTCGGGCCTCGTTTCCGGTCGCCGTAAGCTTAGCGGGATAGCGGACGCGGTCTACTACAACTCCCCTGGGGAGTTGTAGTAGACGGCGTCCGCTATCCCGCTATGCTTACCGCGGCCGGAAACGAGACCCGAAATTCTGCAGCCAAGGCTAACGGCGCGCGGTAAGCTTAGCACGACGGTGGACGCGGTCTACTACAACTCCCTATTGTTTGGCAGACTCTCCGATGCATCGCGGTGTGACGTAACGCGCAAGTGACAAAATTTTTAAATCGGGGACAGCTTTTGTCAGCAATACAGTCAAAGCTACGGGAGCTCGCACACCCAGAGCGCCGATCAAAGCCATATTTGTTGTCCACACACGGTCCGCGTGTGTGGACAACTAATGTAAACTGCGTGTGTATTTTTCAAAGGAAACCTAAAAGAATGTTTCGGTGTCTGCGAGACGCACGAACTCGTGTTATAGAGAACAACTCCTCGTGCGAATAAAGCAATGGTCAGAGCAACGCGCTCGTAACCGCACCGCCGAAAGTGGTGGTAGTTTTTAAATTATATATAAGGTAACCAATGTGTATGCTCTGAAAACAAACACCCAACTGTGTGGACAACAATCTAGACAAAGCGCCCCCTATAGTTCAATCCCTCCCCAATAGTCAAATTCACGAGACGCTCTCACTGTTAGTAACTATTTCTAAGCCAGTTCATTCATGCTATAACGAGTCGCAAAAATTCATCAGCCTTGCTTTTCCAAACGATAAAACGAATTCCGAGTAGGATAAATTTAAGTTCGTTTCAAAGCACACTGCCGATATAAAGCCCCTTATATTAATTGTCTCTAAAACAGCAGTTGCAACATGACGAATCACGGAATTAACTCAAGATATTTGGCACATCTTAGTCCAGCGGTTCTCGAACTGTGTGTGGTCCGCGGCGACGTTTGAAGGGGTCCCGGCTGATTCTAGGATCACCCTGTATATGTGTTCATGTGAGTAAAAAAAAAGCGGCGCACAGACACAACAACCGAAGGGAAGAAAATTAAAACAAATGCAATTTTAATAACTCGAGTGAAATAAGCGAAACCGTACTGAACGTACGGTTGAATGCACTGAACGTAGATTCAAATGAACACTTGTCAAGTACAAACACATTGGAAACGAGGCAACAAAGACAATCACAAGACATTACTTAAAAATCCGTCTTTACAAACGGACCGGCGTGGAGAGTTCGGCAGTAGCACTGTCAATATATAATAAATATTTTTTAATTACACAATACATTTTTCGCGATCCTGTATTACGTAAATGACCTTGATAAAACACTACCAAATGATCTGTGCCGCGACATGCGCTCCGGAATAATATTATTTTTCAATATAAACATTGTGTTGGCGATTAACACGCTATTCATTTTGTATGATGTGTTAGCGAGTGATTGCTTTATTCAACTATGCAGAAATAGCGGTACTGCGATTCAAGTGGCCAAACGAGCCATTTATGTTTTGGCCATAAAAATACTGCTGGATCCGCTCAGCAAGATAATCCAATACAAATCAATGTGAAAACTGAAAACCTAGATAACTAAAGTCCCTTTGGGTTTTAGCAATACGTCCAAATTTATTTAGCCTCTAATGACTTTAAATATATAATTGCAACACGAGCTATAAACCCGCTCGTGGGAAACTTGATTAGCATATTTTAGTTATTTACCCACCCAGCTTATCGTTACGGTGATCTCCCATGTAATGTTCGCCGAGCCTCCTAAAGGCACAGTGGATACGGCACTAAGGTAACTGTCTCCCCTCTTGTGAAAGAAAAACACGTTCCAGTTAAGTAAAAACACTGTATATACTTCGTTTCAGCTTCGGCCCAGACGCAGCCGATGCTACAAGCGCGAGCATGTGGCCCAGAACAGTGCTTGCACTGCACGAGCGCGCGTGCTTGCTTGGCAGGGATGCTGAAAGCCCGGAGTTCGCGCTTGTAGCTTTGGCTGCGTCTGGACCGAAGCTGAAACGAAGTATAGGTACTTTAAAAATAAATATATAATCGAATACATATATGACAAACTACCGGCATATACCTTCGTTACTTCATCACAACTGGTTACAACCTCTGCACGACAAAGTATTTTTATACAATTTTCCACGACACTGATTGTTTCTTATCGTATTTCATAGCCAATTTGTAATGATTGGTGACCACGCAGTTTTTAACCACTTGTGAGCCTATCTTCCAATAGTCCTGATCCCCACATGTTCTGCTCCACGGAAGACTTCGTAGAAGGTTGAGGCACTTTCGTGTAGTTCGTTCCACACTGTAGAATCGTTCAATCTAAAAAAATAAAAGAGAAAAACACCATGAACGGTTATAGGGTCTATTCACGTGCTGAGTCATCGGCCACAAACATGACCACCAAACGATAAAGCAAAACTTTGATTCGCGAGAGTTGTGAACAATAAAGACAAAGCAAACGCGCCAATGGGATAACTGCGTTTGCCTTCGGTGGCCATACTTTTGTGTTGTGACTCGGCATCAAAAGGCAGTCTGACGTCAAATAAATACAGCCTAGTAGCCCCGAGAACGAACGCAAGCGTCGCTGTTGTTCGAGGCGTTCGAGATCGTTTCATACGCCACAAGGAAAGGGTACAGAGCGTTTATTCGCAAAAGATTACAATCGCACGAATAAAAATATAAAAAAAAATTGCGCTAAACATAAAGCAAAAAGTTACGGTGAAGTTATCAGCGGCCAATCACCAACCGTCCGCAACGTGACTACTAGGGGTGTCGCGAACCAGCCGACGTTAGAGTTCGACCAGGTTCGACTTTTTCGAACTTTTCCCTCAAAGTTCGACAACGCGCGTACTTGGGCGCACATATGCCGAAGTACGCACGCGCCCACTCAAGCACGCACGAATTAGGCACGCATACGCATGCGCGAACACAGGTACGCGGATGCACGCGCAGGCACGGATACACATTCATGTACGCACACTCGCGCACACGCACGCACGAATTACACACGCGCATGCACGCGCGCACTCGTACAGGCACGCGCACTTGTGAGGATGCACACGCCCACGCGTGCAAACACGCACGCACATGCACGTATAATACAATAACGCGCACACAGAGAGCGCGCATATATACTTACGCGTAGGCAGGCAAACACGCATGTGCATGCACGCACATAAGCACTCTCGCGCATGCACGCGCACACGCAAGCACAGACACGGACTCGCACTTACGTACACAAGCGCGAGCACGCACATGCATGCACATAATGAAAAAACTTGACGAAACGTAACAATGTGTATCGATGAAACGAACGCCGGCTATTTCCGCTGGAACGATTTATCGTTGAAAAAGTGCAGCTTCGAAGAAACGAGCTTTCTAAAACGTCGTTTGACGAACTGATTGCATGGCACCGCGTATATTCGGAATGTAGTACATAAAACAGCGGTCACTAAAACAGGCCCACAAAACGCATAACTGTTTCCAATGCTTCGTGAGAAATCGTCGGACCCCAGTTGCCGAAACAAATCTTGCATTCACAGAAATACATATACAATAGAGAGGCATTCTAACCACGGTCATCTCCCCATAAAAATAAACTACGCATTGCCAAGTGCTCAGCCTCCACCCAAACGTAGCCTAGCGACAGAGACTGAGCGTTCGACAATATATGATGCATTTTCGCGGCGAAAAAAACATGCTTCGGATTTCTTTCGAAGAAATGTATATTATATCTATGATCAACATTCGCATCCCTTTTAGAGGAAGAAATGAAGTACTTACCATGCGTCGTACTTGTTCTTGTACGATCGCTTTGACAATGCACAGTCTGCAATGACGGTCACAAGCGGATAGCCTTCGGCATCGATCTCGCCAGATTCCTTCGCGCGCCTCGCTTCTTCCACTCCGGCCTGATGCATGGCTTCCCCAGCGGCTGCGACACGATTACTCAACCTCACCTGAAACCTCACCATCCGTAGTTTCAGCAGCGGATCGCTTACGTGCAAACTCTAGTTGAGACATCGAGACCTTTCGCTTGCCATATTTATACCTCTTTGGACCCATAGCTGCGAGAACGGCCTTTCTAGTTATAAAATACGCAAAGCTATCCGCCTGACACCCAGCCTGAGAAACAAACCCACTCTGTCTGGACGGGTCTCTCGGTCTCTGAACCGCCACAAGCGCGTTACTGAAGAGCGGATGCGCGGCGGAGTAATACAAATCGGAGTCGGAGCAGCGTGCGTGGCGAAACCGTGGCGCCCTCTCGCGGCGCTCGTCGAACCAGTCTTGAGCGTCCAAACGGGGAAAACAAGCCACAACACCTTGGTTCAGTTTTTTCGTTGTAGTTACAGAACGGATGTACTTACAGCTATAATTCTAATATTATTGAATTCCGTGTTAAATTCCGCAACTATCCCACAGGACACATTTGTAGTTCAAAATTCACAGGTTTTTAAAAACGCGTTATAACGTAAACATGTAAAAACAGCCGATTTCGACCAATTTCACGATTTAATATAAAATATAATAAAATATTTTATGAACAATATGCTCTGAGGAATATTTGGACGAAGAATCAATCTTTTTATAGCAAAATATTTTGAAAAAATCGGAGTAACGGTTATTAAATGAGAATTTTCGTAAAATTGCAGAAAATCGCGTGTATTCTCTATGGGGCTTGGAGGAGCGCTCCCTCTTAAGTTCTTCCGTCGCGACTATACGCGTAGCCAGGAACGTAACACACGCCAAACATTTACCTCTTCTATTCACGCAACAAGGGCATTAATGACCGACGGAAAGTGGCCGACACGTCCGGCCATTTTCAATTAATGGTTCGAGACGTCCCTCTATCCTACGATTAAACAATGATATGTCTATGTTGGCGTGGCTTTCTCAGTTCAGTAATCTTCTGGCTAAGACCATCCAAAGAAGGCGTTGCGAGACTGCATTCAGCAACTGACACCATGTTCATAAACTCCTGGTTGTGTCCTTGACTCAACATTAAAGAGACCATTACGTGCAACGCGGTCTATGTAAACCCCGTACAATACTTCAGTTCCAGTGCCTCCTTTTGGAATGGCCTCTGTTTAAGAATGGCGCATATTCGAAATATTGCACAATCTTGGTTGCGGTGCAGCTACTACACGTATATTCGCGTTACTGTCACATTCGGCGTGCAGCCCGTACTTACGCATAAAGACCTTTCTCCAACTGCTCTTCATCAAAGAGTTTGTAAAAGAAGCAGGGAGTAATTTCCCCAAGAGCATACTTGAGGATTCACGAGAACCGCATAAAATGATGATAGGTAATCCAGCGTAATCCAGGGGGGCACATATTCCTCGTGTCGAACACACTCACGCCGGACAAGAATCTGCGCACATTCTTGCCGCCCACAAATGTTGCAGTGCGCACACGAAGCAGTCCTGACGGACGTCAGGACTGCCCCTTCTTGGCGGGTCACGAGGAGAGAGCAGAGCGCGGCGGCCGTCCGCGAACACACAGCACACATGCCGGATGCACCTCGACAGATCCGTTCCGAGCCGCAGGAAGTGTGTATCCAGATGTCTTCTGGCTGACACCACAACGACTTCCATCCATTCACACCCGATTCACACGCACAAACAAACGGTGCCATCTCGCGCAAACCGCGACAGCTCCGCGTACGCGCTCGCAAGTAATAGACACACACCAGGCGAGAGACTAGAAAGTAGACGCAGGTCAAGCCGAGCGCGCACCGCCTATCCGAGAGAGAGGAGCAAGCACAGCAAGGCAGCCTCACATCCTGTGGAAGCTGGCACCGGAAGTGCGCGTTTGCAGGTTCTTGATGACGATGCGCGGGTGAAAGGCGTCCGGGTCCGGGTTGATGCACGTCAGGTTGGCGCCCTTCAGGAAGCCCTGCTGCTGCTCCGGTGGTGGTTGTGGTGATGGTGGTGCTGCTGCGACAGGGGCGAGGACGTGGCGGCCTGGTTCGACCGCCACGGCCGACTTCCCGGTACGCGACACCACGGGGGACGATGCCGCCTCCCTGCGGTGCGGGGAGGGCGAGGCGGAGTTTTTCGGCGGTTCCCGGTGGGCACACCGGAGGGAGTGCGTGGGGCGGCCTCCCCACAGGCCTGCGCACGGGCGCCGGTGCCGGCAGGCCGCGGTGGGACACCGTGAGGTCCAGAGGTCGCGTGTCCTCTTCGCCCTTCCTGGCGCTCGGGGCTAGCGGGGTGGCGGGAGAGGTCCTCAAGGTCTGCGGGTGGGCCCGAGGCGGAGACGCGGGAAGACCGGAGATGCCGGGCCCAGGGCCCTTGCCGGCGAGACTCTGGCTCTGCTGGGTCGCTTCCAGGAGCGACGTGCTCTCGGGAAACAGCCTGTCGGGCGAAGCAGAATGGCACACGCGGCGGCCGTCCGCGTCGTCGTCGGCGCCGTCCAGCCTCGAGCTCTTGGCCGGCGTCGCCCCGTCTGGTCGCTCCGGGGAGCGGCTCCGGGGGCGCCGGGGCCTCTGGGCGTCCTGGCTGTCCGGGGGCCGTCCCTGGTGCCTGGCGTGCTGCAGCGTCCACTCGGCGTCCCGCTGCTCCTTGCGCTTGGACTTCTTGGACTGCGGGGAGCGGGGCGGGGACATGGCCTGCGCCACCGCCGGGAACACCTCTTTCGTCTGGATGGTGATTTTGTTGCTGCTCCCTGTCCAGGGTGCTGCTGAGGATCACCTTAACGGACGGGACACTTTCGGTGAAGGGCTCGGCCGCCTTCTGCCGCTGTTCCTGCTGCGGGAAGACGACCAGACGGGAGCCGCGGCTCAGGCACTCCAGGGGCAGCCGAGTCTTCGGTCGCCGTCGTCCTGCGAGGAGTCCACGGACAGGCGCTGAATCATGCAGCGTGCCCGGGACTGATAGAGTCCTGTGTCATCGCCTTCAATTTTTTCCGTGCAGTTGCCAGCTAAAAATACATCTGAATTATACCTCGGAGCACTTCACGTTCCGACTAACGTCACAACTTAGACAATGATTAAACAAGCAATATGGAAAAGTATAGAACTGCTCGGATTCAAATTGGCCTAGGCATAGACAGTTTTTCTGAGTCGGCATAAGATATGTTGAATTCGCCACTATGCAACAAATTCCACGGGGGACTACCAGCCTCAACGCTCTTCTACAGTTCAACGCGATTGTCCAGCGACTTTGTTGTCCTCCATAAAGTTTATGCAGGGACTGCTCTGATGAGAGGGCGTGATTACGGGTGCCTACCAAGGGTGATGACAAGGAAAAACAGGAATGGTTCGGGAAGTGAGAACGTGAACGCCCAACGGCATTCGCTTGAGTGGATCGCCACATCCAGGCTACACCAACCAACCATCTACGGACTGCATACTGGTTTCCGTGACCAGGTTCGCCTTCTGTCAATGCGCAGAGCCTGGTCAGGAGCCCACAGCACAACGGTCAATTGGCCTACCCGGCACCTGAACCTTGGCTCACCACAGTGTCAGCCTACCGGGTAAACGAGTCCGGGAAATCCAAGGGTTCGGGTTCGGGCACTCACCCGTCCGGCGTCTCCGGTCGGCGCGTTTCCGCAGCAGAAACGACGGACGGAACGGCAGCGTCCGCCACCTCCTCCGCCGGCAAGCCGTCCCTTGGCACCAGCGCAGGGGGTTCCGCGTCCGTCTCCGGACTCGCGACACTCTGGCCGTCGTCTCCCTCCACGCTGGTCGCCGCCAAAGACTCCGGTGCCGGTCGACAGGGCGCCGTCGCATGTTCCCGGGGGCGCTGCTGCTGCCCGGCCGGGTCCCCGTCGCAGTTCCTCCCGTCGACGTCTACCGGGCCGTCCGCCAGCGTCGGCAGCTTTGCAGGATGGGAGTACACCCGGAATGCGAGGCGTAGGGGAGACTGCTGTGCGAACCCCCGGACCAAGTCAACCGTCAGGGACGGTATCGCGGCCGTGTACCGCGGCGGGTAAAAGTTTGCCGACCGAGCGCGGACCGCCGCCCCGAATTTAAAGTGCGAACATTTGAGGACTTCACAGGGAGAGGTCGAGTCAATCGGATCTTGCAAGGAAGCAGATTCCTATCATATCTGAAAATTACACGCCGTTCGCCATCAACAGAACTCTTACCCAACGCCTGGCAGTCGGCTTGGCATCAAAAAACAAGTCTGAGCATTTCCAGCGCTACACTTGTTACTCTCATCCAAACCATGCGCCGTAGTAATGGGTAATGAAAGAAGTGCGAAGTGTAGTGACGTCACAAAATTAGCGAAAAGTGTGGGGTGATCCCCGAGAAGTTCCAAATGCGCATTCTTTTGCACTCAGCAGGCACGCGTCCCCGACATGACACTGAAGACTCACCCTCTTCCAGGCGTAGATGTAGGCCACGTCCATGAGCGAGTAATCGTCCGAGAGAACGTCGTTCATGTGCAGGATGTCAATCTGCGGAGGAGAAACGTAGTCCTGAGATGATTCTCGGTACGCTCCATCACTCGCTCGCATCGCTCGAGTTACACTAAAACGGTTCGACTCCCATCTGAGACGGGGCGCAACTCGCAGCCTCTATAGGCGACTGGTGCGCCACTGAAGAAATCCGCCTGCTCCGAGAATCGATCCCAGTACCTCCTCAAGGGTGGAAATAAATTCATTCTTGCGTATACGTTCTCCACCTTGGGGAGTTTCCCGAAGATAATTAAAGTCGATTCAGTCGGCGCATGATCGCAGTCGAAGACAGGAGAGAAAGGACGGAGGAGCGCGCTTGCCGTGACGAGAATAATCCCTGGAGAAGGGGAACACGGGGGACAAAGGACAAACACAAATCTCCAACCACAGCCATAGGTGACTGGTACGGGACCGAAAAAATCCGCCTGGTTCTGGTTCTCCAGGGATTATTTTCGTCCTTCTTGTCCAGCTCGCTTGCGCCTTTGCCTTTAATTGATCATAGCGCTTACCGTCTTCTTTTCTTATCCTGTATGTCTCCGCTATACCTTACAATGGAGTGAAACATAGGTGTAGTTTTGCAACACCCGACGTTCCCACGCCTCGCTTTTGGACATACACCAACTCAATTTTCTGACGTTACGATATTACGGTGGCGCCGCTATCGGCATTGCGCCGGTGTAAAGTTTCATCTCACGCACTCTAAGAACAAGGGGGTGTACACGGGATACTCCCCTTGTCCCATATGTAACTCCCCAAAACTCCATTTCGTCGTTCTGTCCACAGACGTCGAGCTGGCGATACCAACTTTTACGAGCGGCTTGATAGCTATTAGATATAACATACTAAATAGCTAATGTGCGTATCAAAGACCAAAAGAATATTACTGAGGTTTTGCAGCCGGACCGAAAAAATCTTGATTGTCCTAATGTAGCCCTTAATGAGTACATTAGCTATTTAATAATTTGTATAGCTCGATTATCAAGCCTCTCCTAAAAGTTGGTATCGCCAGCTCGACGTGAGTGGACAGAACGACGAAATGTAGTTTTGGAGAGTTACATATGGGACAAGGGGAGTATTCGAGTACACCCCCTTTTTCTTAGAGTGCGGGGATCAGTTTATGTGCGCGCGCAGTACTCAGAAAAAAGAAAACAATGAAACATCTTAATTCTAAGTACAAAGTCAAAATCACGCAGAATTTGTGTTAGCCTTGTCCGTACATAAGTGCGTAAACTTGCACCTTTCTTAATAACATAATTGCGTTGTGTGTATGTTTAGACAGCCGGAAGTTATAGTAATTACCCTCGATAGGCGTTTGGTGTCTCAGATGTAGATGCGAAATTTAGCCAGGGCAGTATGACCGCTAGCCCAGTGTCTTGAACGAGCATCACGCAGCATTCCGGTACGATGTTCATCCAGGTTCAAAACGGGCAGGGGCGGTGGGAAACAATTGAACCCAGGATCCCTGGGTTCTGCAGCCGAGTTTTCGCTCCACGCGCTTCGAGCTGCTGCGAATTAAGTTAACACATTCGGCCACCGATCCCCTTCATGCTTCTTAGTTTTTAATAGATTGTTCGCACATACACACAAAAAAAAGAAAACCGGAGTGCGCAATATATATGTTCCCGCTTAATATTGCGGTTTATTCGTTGCACAGTTTTTGTTTATTTGTTTTTGTAGCAAACGAAATGCTCAGAAAGTTCGAAACCAGACACAGAGCACTTTCGGCGTTTTAAACAATTATAATAAATAAATAAAAAATGGTTTTATATGGCGGAAGTTACAGTGGTGCCACCAATTCCAAGTATATATAGATGGCGCCACGCGGAAGAACTCGGAGCAAAGAGCAGAAAATATACCGGTCCCTCTAACGCTACATAAATCTTGTAAGTGAGAGTTAATCTGCACGTCAGAAGATGCCGAGGTAGCCTCAGTGAATTCCCAGTCATTCACTGGCGCTAGTAGGATTGCCATCGTAAACTTGGCAGGCAGATCCCTAATGGTGCATGCCGCTCTCAGGTTTGCAGCGCTCCCAAAGCGCACCTTTTCAAAGCTCGCATATTCCACTAGCAGATCTGGCTGAAGTTGGTCATCTTCGAGATTTGTGGCCACGTCGCCAAGCGCCGTGGAGCGCTTCCGACGGCGTCGCAACCGCTCCTCCGTCAACTTCCGGGGAGATCTCCCCGGAAGTCGACAGCAGCGCGTCACTGCGCATGCGGGTCGCGGGCCAAGCAAGTCCTGTCTGGTACGGTCGGTCGGTTGTTAACGCGGGTGGTGACGGGCAGTGCGTGCGGTGTGGCAATTCCGTCTCGTACGCTGCTACCTCGCATGGTTCAGGGGGTGCAGGGTCGGGACTGGAGGGTGGCAAATTGTAAGCGCTGACATCTGCGATCCCGATAAAAGAACGAGGAAAAATGCACGATAGAAATTCCGAAGAAGAAAGCAGACGCAAGGTTAAGCGTGTTCGTTTTGACGCGGCTGATTGTTTACCTTTGTACAGTGCGTGCGCGCCGGTGACTTCTTGCGCAATAAAGCGAGAACAGATTAGGCAACGACCCTGCGAGGTTTGCTACCTCCGCGTGTTTTTTCAGTGTCTTACCAGCGATCTGAGCACAGACACTGGCAAACACTGCGTGCCCCGCCGTTCCGTGGAGGCGAAAAAGGCGGACCTTTTTCTCTCGTGTTTGCGACATGGACTCCGTGGTTGGGTGCGCGACCTGTGTCGGGTATTCCTTGTGCTGTGAATAGCAACAGAATCGATTGGTCGTCGGAGATGCTATTCAGCTCGTAAAGTTGGAGCTCGGGCATGTTCCAGCAACGGTCATTTGGAACCACAAATCGTCTCCGGCATGTCGCTCAAAGAATGCGACTCCATCTTCAGCTCGTCGATTTGGAGCGGGTGCCGCGGCGCGGTTTTCTTCTCCCTCGCAGATTCTGGAAACTTGTCGCGATCTACCGGTGAGATTCACCATAAAATTTGCGGTCTAAATTAGCGTATCCGTCACGTTTCTGGGTTCCTGGACGGCTTGTACGAACCAGGGAACGGAAGTACTACGATACAAATGCATCGCGATAGTATCTTAGAAATACACTGCACTACTGAGATGCAAATACACTTTTTAAAGGTATCTCGATAGAGGGCATCTCTATCGAGATACATTTGAAAAGTGTATTTGCATCTCAGCAGTGAAATACTTTTACGGTGTATCGATTGTGTGGCAATACGTTGCCAGGCTTCTCGATGCATCCGTTGTTCAAAACTGACTGATAGCGGGGGTCCCAGAATTTATAATATAAAATTGACATATAACATCCTCTAGCAGGGGAGGGGGGGGGGGGCAGTGGTCGTTTTGCATATTGTACAAAAAAGGCACCAAAATTTAAAAAAAAAATTACACCATCTTCCCGAGGGGAACTATGGGGTGATGCGGAGCATCGTGTTGGTTCCGAGGAAAGAGTCAGTTGCGTGCTGACGTCGAGAGATGGCGCCACCGACTGCCAGCGACTTAGCCCCTACGCGAGCCTTCGTCGCGGCTCGCGGAAGAAAAACGTAAAACGCTCGCCGCTCGCCGTTTATTTTTTTCACACTTGAAGGAGAGGAGACTAGAGGAGAAGAGTTGTGCGAGCGCGGTGTGAGTAGAAGCGAACGCACGCGCAGTGCACGCAGCTGGTAGAGAGAGAGAGCGGAGAGAGTAACGCGCAGCTGTTGGAGAGAGGGAAGGAGGAGAGTTGCGCGTGCGTAGTGTGAGTGCGGACTACAAGGCCGCGGGACATAGACCTGAGCAAGAGATGCTCCGCATCTAAAAAAAATTTGTGGTTCGAAGAATGCCCAATTGACTCAATCGTTGTTCTCTGGCCTCATTTTCTGCAGATTCTGCGAGTCCGGCTTCCTCGTCCAACCTCTCCGGTCGGAGAGATTGGACAATGAAGCCAGACCCACGGGCCGTAGGGTAATACACAGTTTGCCAAGAAATCGCGAAGCGGCGCCTAGGCAGACAGCGTCGCGTAGTGCGGGGACGGCTCGGCCTCTCTCTTCCATCGCACGTCTCGAGCCGGTTCCCTTCTGGCGGCAGGGTGTCCTCCTCCACCGCTCATTGATCCACGGGGAGAGGAAGGAGAGGCCGGCGGGGAGCTCCCCGACACAGGCTCGGCGGGCCGACGCTCTCCCGAGCGTGTGCGTGGACTCGTCCGCAGCTGGGAGGGCAGCGGGCGAGTTGAACGGCGGCCACGGGGAGAAGGGGGAGTGGGGTAGATAATGCTGTCGCGCCGCTACGTACGCGCGATAAAGACGTCCGCCCGTTCGACAGCAGCCCTAGAGCAGTCAAAAAGGAGAGAAATACTCGCACGACACGCTACAGGTCACGCAAAACTTGTGTCTAGTTACTTTTTCCGGTAACGAAGTAACCACTCGATTACTTTGAAAGGGAACGAACTTATTAAAACAGCATTTTGTCATCGCCCTCACGCCCCTCATGCACTCACTTGCCTCACACACTCACCGCCCTCATGGCCCTGACGCACTCATACCCCTCACGCACTCACAGCCTCCACGCACTCATACCCCTCACGCACTAATGGCCCTCACGCACTCCCCGCCCTCACGCACTCATGACCCTCACTCCCCTTACGCACTCACCGTCCTCACGGCCCTCACGCACTGATACCCTTTGCGGAGTCACTGTTCTCACAGCCCTCACGGCTTTCACTCACCCTCACACTCATGAGCTTTCCTGGTTCAGAAACTCACTCAACCTCACCTCAGCTGTGGAGATGAGGGTGAGTGAGGGCCCTCATGAGTGAGGTTTGCTGAGGTATGATGAGACGGAACTTCTGGTATAAACAAGGGCTAGAACTTAATCTTTCGGTTCGAGTCTCTTAGCTCCGATAAATCAAGAGATAATGATAATTAGGGAGACCGCAGTTATAGCAAAAAGGGCTGATGGAGTGCAGTCGCCCATATTGTTCACTGTACATTCACAAAAGATTCGTGAAGACCGGAGGTGACGCCGTTGAGTTCTAGATTTGTTTGACTTTATGCGCGAACGATGCAGAAAGCACTGGAATAGGTTGCCCTGAACGATGTTTACATAGAACGAGCGAGAGTGCACTGCAGGGACGCTGATATAACTTCGATAAATACACCTCGACAATTCTAACTTCCATAACTACATACTCGATAAGTCTGAGAGCTGTGCTGATTGGTTGTTGTTAAACATGTGAATATCGGTAAAAATACATAGTTGCGAGTCAGCGCTTTGTCCTGTCTGGTTTGTCGCTTTCTTTTGTACCTTTCCGCGCTGTTTTATTTCGTCGTATAAACTCGATACTTCGCTCGCGCCTTCGCGCACGCGTCGCTTCGTTACAGAGCCTAACATCTGCGTACTAAAACGTCCTAATACGAGTTTCGCCCGTTTTCGCTTATACGCCTTCACATTCGCACCTTCCGAGAATTATCATTTTCGAAACGCCCTTCCCTTCGACCCGACACATTTGGACCATTCGCGTTTTATCCTTAGCATTCCAACCCCATGCCCCCCTCGACCTGTTCCCCACACTTACGCTCTCATCTCACATAAACACGAATATTCCTTCAGTTGTTGAAACACCCAGCGCAAGCCAAGAGCGGTTCGTTGGGTTAACTGAGATGCCTAGCTCGTGTTTTATTGTGTGAGAAATAAAAACCACGAGGTTGCCTTGCAATAAACAAAATATCTACCTAAAACTATATATATATATATATATGTATATATATCAAAAATTAAGATGAAATCGCAGGTGTGTTATCAGGGCCGGAGTAAGGTACGGGCTAAGGTGCTGTAGCTCATGGCCCCGGGCTGTCAGAAGGCCCCGAGCTGGCACCTGAAAAAGTGAAAAAATGCTAGTCTGTTTCAGTTCATAGCAGCTAATACCAAATGAACGAAAAAAACAAAAAAACCCAGAGAAGCTTTTGGCTTTTTGATGTCGTTCTTTTTTTTTTCTTTTTTTTTTCAACGTGGAAACAGGGATGTTTTAAAGTTGCCTTGTCTACACGAGCTGATGTTTGTTAGCTCGCTGTACAAGACTGATAGGGCAACACAATGTAAGCCTTGTCTCCCACCGTCTTTGTTGGAGGGAGCAAAGCTGTGGACACTGGTGGTCCTGTTGAAGTATTTTTGAAAACGCGCGGAAGGACGGCCACGGAGTTCTCTTTTGTACCGGGGACCCCTCAACGCGTTGTACGGACGATGGGTTGTCGGAAGGCAAGCAAGTGTTGCCGAAGGCTACACATGCAATATACATGTTACACATGATTTTTTTTGGTTCCTTTAGCGAGGTTTTACGAGGAAAGTTTCCCCCCAAACAAGTTTAAAACAAGCACAAAGCAATACAGATGAACCTCCTGAAAGCGTCGAAATTCCATCGAGTGATTTGAGCGTTGCAAGCGGCAGCGACGTTCTAAATTATTGCGATTAGAAAACCAACAAGACCACCTCCAAAAGAGGAGTTTGAAAATATCTCCTCGCTCCTCATGACAAATGCCTGCGAATGTGCGAAATGACAGTGACTTTTTGTGCGAAATGACAGTGACACGAGAGTTCAGTTATTTGAAGAGGGTGGACGAAGCGGCTTGAACGCACTGATGCTCCTTTAACCACCGAAATTGCTTTGTTGCCCGCGTTGCTTTACTGCATGTTCGCATCAGTAATTAGTTAACAAAGGTCTGTATTTAAACAAGCCTCGATCAGACGGAGCAATTACTAATATAAGAAGTCTTGATTTTCGGAACAGTTGTCGAGTTGCGAGGCATGTCTTTAGGGGGCTGCGAACTTTTTTCTTTCTTATTATTTGGCGGGCATCCTTTCGGCTACTGCCTAATGCAATTTGTGTCTGTACAATCATGTCACTCGACAGCAAGGGGCGCTCATGTGCCTAACTCAACCTTATGATGATTATATGTAACCCGGCAGAGACATGTACAGCGTAAATAAGGATGTAGACATGGTTACACAAGTTAATAGGAACGCAGAGTCCTAATATTAAGTAAAAGCTTACGATGCCTTAAGCCGGGGTCACACAGCTTATACATCATACAAAAGACAGTCTGCCAACAGACTGGAACGCGAGTCACCGCGAGATCCGCGCTTCGAATGCCGCATGGCAATGCGTTCAAGGAGAAAGTTGGCAAGCGGCATTCGAATCACGGGTATTGCGCCGACTCCTTTTTACAGACTGTCGTTTGAATGATGTATGGGCAGTGGGACCCCGGCTTTAGGGGAGTGCTTAACGCGCGCGACACTTCTAAGCCTTTTCCCAATCGTTCATCGCTGAGCGTTTTGTACCTCAAACTTGCTCTATAGAAGTGCTAGAGCGATCGACCATCTTCCAAACCAGCCTCTAATTAACGATTACCTCAGCTTTACTTCCGTCTATTGAAATCCTGAATTTCTTAATCATCCAATCTACCGACACGGAAGCTGGCCAAGGTGTATAATAGTACGAACGATATCTGTATAGTATAAGGAGGTGAAATTTACATATTGTCGCCATCGTCGTTACCACCACCACCATCATCACCATAGTCAATATTATCATCTTCGTCAAGGGCCTCATGAACCTAGCCTCAGCCCAGGGCCCCGAATTTCTTCAACTCGGTCCTGCGCGTTATAATGAAAATAATGTCTATTCTGTCGTCGTGCATGGAAAACAAGGTAGCCGCTAAATGTTACAATCATGTCGGATTAGTGCCATTCGGCCGTAGCACGAACTGGGCCGGTTGTGAGATGGATGATGCAAAACACCCGCTACGAATGTTTCGCGAAGTTTCGAACGAGGTTCAACCGCGAAACGGCCGAAAAATATGTCGAAATGCGAGTGAGATATTTTAAGATACGCGTGTAAGTCCGAAAAAAAAAATGTTTTTCTTGCAACGTTTTCACATTTCAAACTAAACTGGTCCACAAAATATCGGAAATGGCAAAACTAATCAACGCGAAATTGTCCAAGAACTTTAAGAAGCGGTCAAAGAATAAAAAGAAAGAAAACTGAGCACCCCAGGACCAAAAAACAAACAAACAAAAAATCTATATTTATGTCCAGTACAGAGCAATACCGGGAACTGCGATGCCCGGCCAAAGGAGGATGGACACACTGAAATCTTCACAACGGCCACTTCAGAGCCTCAGCCGTCGACTTCCCTTGTCTAGGATTTCATCGTGGCGACAAATGGTGCGGAAGCATCTTTCGCCGTCGGTCCACCGGCGAAAGTCCCAAAACATGGAGCTCAGACGCGATCGATAACGAAAGCGCCGCAAGCGCCGAGCGCGCTCCCCGAAGTCGACTGTGTGGAGGCGGACACGTGCGTGCGACCCCCAGCCCAAACACAGCACTCGAGATTGTTAAAGGAAAACATAAAGGCCCAACGCTTCATGAGTGCTGAAAGGATAGAATCAAACCAGACAGCTAGGTGTCGCTTGAAACGTCCATCCCTTTTTCAATTTTCTTTCTTGCCAAGTCACCGAGAATGCTGACTCGGGCAAGGGAGCGTCGGGTGGGGTGACTCGTAACGGGCCCAATCCGGCTCAAGCGTCAATTCGGCTAGAAGTTTCAATTTGGCTGGACGCTTCAGTTCGGCAACATTCTCAGTTTGGCTAGAAGTTTCGATTCGGCAAAGTAAGTTTTGCGCATTGTTCATACGCGGCGTGAAGTAGTTGTTACGAAATTCGGTCCTCGGAGGAAAAAGCGATGTTTTTGGCGTTTTGAACGTGTACGTCTTGATAAGATAACATATATCTAATCTAAAATGCACCTACATATATCTTAATTATCAACAGAAAAGTAGGAAATTAGTAATGCTCCGCGAGGAACCGGACTTGTTTTACGGTTCTTGAGGTGAAAACAGGTATACACCTTCATTCAGTTCAGGTACAAGTTTCACTTCGGCTGCATGCTTAAGTTTGACTAGAGCCTCGTTTCAATTCGGCTGGACGTACCAAGTTGATCAAGTTGGACATCCAAGCATAAGGTGCCCCCAATTTCGTAGAGAGACCTTAATTATTTCCGCATCTCGCATTAACATTGCAACCTGCGAGTTCAAATCAATAAGCAAGAAGTTGTAGGTGGACGTACCTTGAGGCTGGGCGCCAGGGCGTACTTGGTGCGGAGGAACTTCCGCAGGTGGTTCACGGTGAAGGCGGCGGGACAGCTGAGAAACCTACGCTGCCCTCGCCTCCGGTCCTCCTTGCCCTAGTGGAAAAGTGGGGAAATCAGCAACACCTCCAAGACGACAAGGCGGTAGCGCTGAATTTTTTGTCGTCCTCCAAAAAAGGCCCATGCGGAGCACAGATGCCATGTGGGGCATGTTCGAGCTATCACCGCCGTGTGAATAGGGCCATACAGAGCCTGCGCGGAAGCCTTCTCGAAAAAGGTTAAATGGCTGGCACTAGTGTTCAATTAGCGACAATACAGATCCCAGCCGAACGGCGACAAGGAACCCGCACCCAATATGCCCCCACGTTGGCCCCTTGCAGGTGACCACGGCAGGTGACGTAGCTAACCCGGCGCTTCGCCCTTGCTATCTCGGAAATGTTTTGGTTCGGCGACAAAAGAGGCCGGGGTTAACCGCAAGCGCGTTGTAGCCGTAAGCGAACGCCGACTCTCGCCCGCCGTTGTATCGCAGGTTCGCAGCGCACGCCACCGCACAAGCTCGTTTTCCGCTCGGCGTTTCCTTTCCTCGTCGGTCGGGTCGACCACGTGACCAGGCAATCACGCCGGCCTCTGCTCTTCTTTATTTCGCGAGTTCTCCTCTTTATCGTGTCTTGCACGTCGGAAAGCCGTATCGCGGTTGATTTTCTTTATTTTCTTTCTCTCCTTTCTTTCGTATGTCTCAAAATAGTGCCCGAAGCTGCGGAAGAGCGTCGGTCGTTGAGGGGAGGAAGCTCGGGGAGCAGGTGCGAGGGCATTTATGGAAAACGCCTAATTAACGGGGCTGTCCTCACAAAACGAGCCTCCGTCCTCCCTTCGCTGCGCGGCTTTCACATCATTATTATTGTTGTTTGCTTTTTTAAGACGTATTTGCGTTTGTTTAGACACTTGGGTCCAGATTGGAACGTTGTTGTGCGGACGGCGAGAGTGTGCGTTCTTGAAATGGGCTGGCAGCTTTCGGCGACCGCGGACGAGAGGATAAGGAGACACATTCCCATTGGGAGGTTGTGGGATTGTTGTGGTCGCGTGAATTGTGACCACTGACGTTCGGCTACAGTACTATTGACGGACTGGATTGCTATCATGACGTCGCTCGCTCCAACTGCCCGGTCGGCTCGGCAACACCATTCATGCCCTCGCCGAAAACGTACGCGCAACAGCAAAAAACTCGACGTTGCTTTTTTGCTCTGTTTATTAGAACAGCATTGATGGAGACTTCTCTAGCGACTCTCATGAACACTATGCGGCGTCAAAAAGCATGAACCAGGTGTACGGGCGCTTATTTGCCCCCCTGTTACTGACTCTACATCAGTGGCCCCAGTTCCAATTGCGAGAGAAAGAGAAAAATAGGAATCACCTAGATCCTGCCTACGCCCCTCAAACGTGCTCCAGTCGGACTTGTAGCGCAGCATATTTTGTCGATTGAAATCAGCGGATGTCAGTCATGTGACGTGACACCATCGCGTGCTACGTCTCGTAACATCACTTGCCGTTGTTTTACTCACGTATATTAGTGAGTCCCAACTTCAAACGTGCGCGCAGAAAGAAAAATACGTGAATCGACCTGTAATCCTGCGCATGGGCCTCCAAACGTGCACAACTGCGGACTTGTTGTAGCGCGGAACTATTTTCTCCGACCGAATTTAACGGACGGCAGTCACGTGACGCGACACCAATCTCGTGACATGCACTTCCGTTGTGGTATCACGTGATATTGTGACGTCACATAACGTCAAAAACGTCGGTGTCACATGATATGGACCGATGTTAGGTGACACTCTGACCTCACGTGGTCATGTGACACCGTAGCGTCAAGTTACGTGGTCACGTGTTCTGCGTGACGTCACGTCCCGTCACACGCGACCCGTAGTAACATCAACCACGTGGTCGTCGTTAACCCGTGTTACGAAGTTTTCGGTGCAACTCTTGTAATGCCCATGGCTCAACCCAGTAAAACATTAAACTTTAATTTAAGAAATGCAGTTGTATTCCAATTAATGTATTAAACCATTGCATGCACAATTCCGTCTTCTGAGGAAGGCAGGGGACGCTAACTCCAGCCTTCTTGTGCGCGGGACGCCGTGTCTAGCGTTGCCACGTTCTCCTTTTGTTCCGTTCCTTTTTTGTTGTTGTTGTTGTGTTCGTAGTTTATCGCAGCTGGCGAAATCTTCTCGAAGCGTTTCGGAGTCCTCTCTTCGGTTTTATTCTTCTCTCTTCGTCGTTTTTTTTCTTCCATTGTTGCTACTTTTATAGCGTTGTCAGGCCGACAAAGCTCATACTCGTGGACAACGTTCTGTGGCATTTCGAGAGAAGTGAAGAGTGTCAGTGCACAGATTTAATTGAGGATCGGCGCTCAAGGTGTTCAAGCGCCGGTGCGCCCATAGCTTCAAGTGCATCCACATAAAGTCGTCCACAAGCATTGCGCAGGTGTTTGGCAGCCGGCCAACTAAGCCAACTCTCTTCGACGTTGTTCACACACTTCACTAGCACTTTCTCGGGGCTAAGCCGGAGTTAGCTTCAGCTACAATGCAATTCTACATTCTAAACAAAATATGACGCGCGCGTGCTTCGATGAAGGCAAGTGCCTCGATACTCTATACCGTATTTGTCACCAGTGGCGGACCTGTATTTTCTTTGTTTTGTGTTTTGAGACTATGGGGGTCAGGAAGAGTGAATCCACGAAACGACGGACAAGCCACGTCTTACTTTCCCTGGCCGCTCTGTAGCATTGTCCGCACCAGGGTTTCCCGAATGAATCAGGGGGTCAATTTTTTTGGGGGGTCAAAGGGGGGGGGGGCATTGCGAATATAGAGTCGTTGTGAATTAAGGGGTGCCTTCGAAAAACGAGGGGGGGGAGGTCTAGGGAAACCTGGTCCGCACATACGTGCAGCACTCACGCACAGGAGACGCCGGCGTGTGTGCTGTTCTCGCCACAGAGAAAGATGTGCGCGGATTTCTGACGCGGCATCCTTCTCTGCGTACCGTTGCCAAGAACCCGAAAGCCAAATGAACCAAGAATAGAGCGTCTCCTCCAGTGTCACAGTCCGTTGCGCATTCTTTGGCTCAGCGCTTTACGTCCTCAGAACTGGCAGGCGGTACGTGTCGTGCGTTTCTAAACGCGTAGCTCGTCTTCTCTAAATTACATGGAAGGGCCTGCGTTGTTTGAAGTTTTATTTCCCCGGACAATGCCACGTGTACCCTATTATTTTAGCCGTTCGTTTAAAACACCAGTTGCATCGCGGAGCATTTCGTGGATTTCCGCTTGGCAGGCACTCCGCGCTGTTTCACTTTCAGCTTTCTTGGTCTATTATTTCTCGCACGTTTCTCGCTTACTTTATTCATGACATGTCATACAGATGAGTCGCCTCTCGAGAGATAAAACAAGCAACTCCGCTCCGCGTGAAGAATTTCGTTCGGGGGTATCCCGCAGCATCGACGTTAATTCTCTTTTCACAATTTCGTTACTTAGTACCAAGACCTGTGACCTGAAGCACTTTTCATAAAATCAGTAATTATCAGTGCACGGCACGATCTTATAAGATATATGGGAGATATGAAATTCACCTATTGGAACCCATTCCGCAGAGAACACATTGCTTTTTTTAAAACTTTAAAACTCATCTCGCCCATTTCTGGCTGATCACATTAGACCAGCTAAAAAAAACTATATATCTATATATATATAGATAGATATATAAAGTTATCTAAATTTAGGTCTGTACTCATTCATTTTTGACGCCAAACTCGGGCCCTGGCGCTGCCGCGGTGGAGAACGTCATTCCACAATTCGTTCTTTATCCCAAATGTCCTCACTTCAATTATTTTCCGTATAAACAAACACACCCCGTACCAGGCTGATATGTACAAGTCTTGCGAAGTTCGACATAAGAACACTTGCGAAGTTCGACATAAGAACACTCTTCTTTTCGTTATATAAAAAAAAGTGAACACCCTTTCTTTCTTCTTTTTTTGTTGCGGGAGTTTGTAGACTTGGATTGAAAATCAGGCGATATCGGTGTTGTCGAGAAGATGCACGATGGTCGATTCTCCGCACGCGTTGCACAGAGGCTTCGCAACCGCGATGGATTCAGCGCAGTTGCTCTGTCCACTCCGCGCTGCTTAGCTTTGAACAGGGTCTTGTTCCCGCTGACAATTTGCGCGTCGGTCAAGTACTTACAATGCTAACTGCAGCTGAATGAGCCAGTATTACAATACCACCGCTGTCCGGCGGTTCCTTGTGATAGGGCTGCGTTCTGTACTGGTGCGAGATAAATATTCAGGAAGGATAATTCTTTGACAGGAAATCGCAAGAAATGGAGATCGTCAAAAATAGTTCGAGGCACGCGTTTCTTTCCAAAGATTACGAGCAAGGATATGGGGACGGATAACCAGAGTATCGCGAAACGTTATGAACTGGCGTTTCCAAATCCTGTTAGAGAGACGCAGATGTGCTAGCGCCACAAACATATACGGTAACCTGGACAGATGTTCAGCAAATCTCCACGTGAAATGAAAGATATGGTCTCAGCTATTGCGAGAACAGCAGCACTATACCACCGCCGTCTAGCTGCAGACTCGCCGATCGCTATGCTCCCCGAGCTGCATATAATAGATCGAACCACTGATCAACAGAGCTTAGAACCAGAACAAGAGTCAGAGAGGTGCAAGAGTGGTGAGCGTCGACTCACCGCGCCATCAGCAGAGTCGGCAACGCCCTCTTTGCCGTCGTCTTCCGGCTCAAGGGTCTCCGTCGGGCTGCACAAGCAGGAGGCGCCACGTGAGAACCGGGACGCAGGAATACAGCCCCCAAATGACCACACCCAATGAGAAGGTATCTTTTGGGATGGACACGACCGTTTTAATCGCATATTACACGCCTCTCAGTCAGAATAACATAACCCGGGATCCATCTTAAACAAGGGATCCATGTTAAAGGAGCCCTAAGGAGGTTTCTGAGATCGCCTAAATATGGCGATAACTCACCGTCCGGGCTCTGAGCATCCTAGAAATTCCTAAATCACGAACATGTGGGGCCGATTTCCCTATTAAAAAGATCAATCAAAGATCGCAACACACCGAGTTCATCTCAGATGATGGGAGGAACATAGGCTTCAGCAGCAGGACGATATGTAACCAATGGAAACGCGACCTTGCGTGGAGATTGCAGACGTTGTTATTACAAAATATGTATTCTTTGAGGGTGATAATGAGCAAAATAAGAGCGTGAGACAAATGTTAACGTCTCGCGGAGAGGGAACCTAACACCGCAATAATCGTTTCAAAAACAACGCAGTATGTTTATTTGTTTTTTTCTTTGTCTTCTGCGTGAGTGATGCATCTGTTCAGTCGTCAGCTGGTCTGCTATCGAGCGCGCGATCGGTGGGATAAATCATCGTTGCCAGGCTAGTGAGAGTCGTGGCCAGATGACGTGTGACTGCGATGGTACACGATTGATATTGTCTGCCACGACAGTACAACCGACTGACTAAAGAAATGGCCGAAATCCGGGTGTTCGGGCGACCAACGTCCCTAGGTGAACGCTGCGAGGTAACGACGAGTCCTCCTCCCCCGCTGTCCACTAGAGCCACTAAATGAGCTACGTTTAGAGTATCGGCACTCTTTTCCCCGATATTGTTGTGGGCGCCGCCATCTTATTGCTTGCACAGAGCAGACGTAACTGCCGATCGACATGATTGAGAAGTGCGACTTCCTCAGCATTAGATTCGGTGTTAGGAAGCTCACGTAATATTCCTTTGCCCTGTCCCGAAGTGTTTAAACATTTGTGGAGGACGGAAGAGCGTTTCCTGTGATTTCAGATAAAATATAAAAGAGCTGGCAAGAGCGATTTTAGGTCACAAGATGGGTAAGTATCGCTACTCTGAAGCGCTTATTTAGTGGCACTATCGCCCACCATGGCTATGTTGGAAATCTTCCGAGTTACTCCGACGGGTCATGTCACGTGACAATCCAGATAGGATAACGCTGGGCGTGGGTAGGTTTTAGAACGCCAAGGTACCAAACCGTTACTCGAAAGTGAGGTCGAGTCAAATCCGCCATGTTCTTCCTAACCGCAAAACGGAACGCGGGCACGGACCGGCGGTCGCTCTTTGCAAAGCGTTAATCGAAGGTCCTTACGGACGACGAGCCGCGCGCATTCGAAACATCACTCGTCTGGTTCACCGGTCGGAGGCGGGAGGATCCTTCGCTTGGTTTCGGAACATGCTCCTCCCATCCCCTGAGATATGACCTCGGTGTGTTGCGACCTTCGATTGCTTTTTTAATAGATGAATCGGACGCGTATCGCCATGATTTAGGATTTCTAGGATGCTTAGAGCCAGCAGAGTGAGTTATCGCCATATTTTAGGCGATCTGAGAAACCTCCTCAGGGCACCTTTAACAATATGTTGATGATCTTAAACGAACCTCTGAACATCACCTCACAGTACTGATCGCTTCGACGGAACAAGATCTAAACAGCCGCAATATTGTCGGGTCAGCGAGGAAGTAGTCCGCGCCAGCCGGCGGAAGCTTACCAGGATGAAAAATTAAACTCGGTAATCCTTCTATAGAAGGATTACGAAAGTTTGAAAGAAGTAGGGACAGACAACGTCTCATACGTTCTCTGTTCCCCTTTCTCTTGTGCCTCATACGTTTCGAAAGTAAAAGTTTCTCCCTGTCGCAGCTCAGTTTCCGACTGATTTTAATTCGTGCGCTCGGTAATACCACACAGGGGGAACATTGCAGAACATTGCACCGATTTCGACAAATGGCATTTATACAACGTCACACTTTCGGAGTGTTTACTTGACGAGATACTTACCGAGGAACATGAGTTTCGCCTCCACGATCATATTTTGAAAGAGGCTGGTAGCGAAACCGAAGGAAACAGCCTGGCTTTCTTAATTTTTAAAAAAAAGTATTAATACAATTGTCGAACAAAACGAAACGCCGTCCACGGTGACAGCACCTCTGCACGGTACCACTTCGCCGCGTTCAGTTGGGTTTCACAAAAGAACGCCATTTTCTCGGTCCACGAACGCCGTCTTTCCCAAGAGACCGCGAGTCGAAATACGCGGCGCTCTGAAAGTTTGAGATTCCCCGCAGACGGCCGGGATTGACGCATCACCTGGGGAAAAAGCGTCGGAGGGGTCCCGTCGTGCCCATTTGCCCACTCACCCGGTGAAGTACTCGAGGGACACGCTCACGGTGTCTTGGGGGCTGAAGATGAGCCTGGTAGAGGCGTCCACCACGCCGCGGTCCTCGAGGCAGGGCACCTTGGCGGCTGCAAACGCAGGAGCCGGAAAGGGGGGCGTCAAATCGCCATGGTGGCCGAGGCACCCACGGCGCGCCAGAAGGGAACACATCCGTCTTTCCCTTTCAACTTAACAGATATTACCACCGCTCATAATAATCACGGAAACTTTGTTCGCCGGATAGGTGTGATACTCATATGAGTAGGCAAACAGCTTGTCTGCTCAGCCTCCCTTCTCTACACAGACACACACGTAAACACTGTCACAGGCAGAAATGAGTGCCGAAAACACAGTGAATAATGTAATAACAATAAATATATATTAAAAA
Source organism: Ixodes ricinus (assembly GCA_037355805.1). Taxonomy (NCBI): domain Eukaryota; kingdom Metazoa; phylum Arthropoda; class Arachnida; order Ixodida; family Ixodidae; genus Ixodes; species Ixodes ricinus. The sequence goes on from JAZHYW010018021.1 coordinate 26,271, forward strand.
AGTAACAAAAAGTCTACAATAAAGAAATAAAGAAAAACCTACTACACTATATTTTCAGCACAACTTGGCACACGGCAAAGGCTATGTGGCCGCAGCGAGCCACTCAGTGTGCCGGATGGGAGCACGTGGTAACACCCCGTAGAAGCAGAGTCCTCCTCCGGAGAGGTCACGTGGTTCACTCCTTTGCCCTAATTGGCCCACGCAAATTGTAGCTCATGCTTTTCCTTTTTTTATTTCCTTTTCGACGCAGTGTAGAAACAGTATTATAGCCAATCTGTTTTGACAGCCCGTGCGCGGAAATCAAGTCTCCCTGCTAGCACGAGGAAGGCTGTTTCCAAGTTGTCGTTGACGTCCACCAGCCCACCGCGAGTACAGAGCAGCGAAGCTTCAAAGCCGGTGCATCCGGAGATAGCCTACATTGCGCAGACCATACACAATAGGATGGTGCTCACCTGCGTCGGGGTACTGGTCGTAGAACTCCCGGCGCTGCTTCATCTCTCCTGGGAAAGAGGAGGACGACCAACGCTCACGTCAACCCTTAATCAAGGAACAAACCTAAAACTATAGGAACGAGCAGCCAGGATGATGTGGGCTGCTCGGTGGCGGTGAGCTATCGCGACACCTCGGGGAAGACTCGTTTTGAGCCGGTCTTCCCACGAGCGAAACGGCAAAATGTTAGAGTATAGATCTCTTACTTTGGTAGAGTCCCGGAACCACCTTGTAGACGATGTCCTGCAGAGTCTTGTCCACCCTGGGTGAGAAATCGGAAAGAGTGAGTCTCGAGGGGGATAGAAGGAGGGACTAGGGTACAAAGGCAAGCACAGCTCTGAGAACCGGCCGTTACAGTAAAAAAGGGTAAGCGATCGCGCTTTTACCACGCTCCGCCTGCCACGATACGGAACCTGAGGCAGCTGAGCGGCCTGGACTTGTGGACGGGCACGTCGCAGATGGGGCACAGCTTGCTGGTGTCCAGGTAGCGCACGATGCACACCTTGCAGACTGCAGGGAGAGAGGGAGGGACACGTCCTCATTAGTGCCTTCCAGAGGAGAGAGAGAGAAGGAAGGCACACTCACAGGAGTGGAGGCAGTCGACCAGAGTGGCGGCGTTCACCAGGTAGCCTCCGCACAGCATGCAGGCCAGCGCGGCGTTCAGGTCGCGCAGCAGGGCGCGGGGCATCCTCCCGGAACGCTTCCTCCTCCTCCTCCCTCCTCCTCCTTCTTCTACGTCACGCTGCCGACTGGGCAAAGTTAAACAAGATCGAAGTAATCACGAATGGTCAAACCAGGGTGGGCGGAATACTTCCAAAAATGTATTTAAGTACAGATACTAAATACTTCGACAAAAATGTATTTAATTACAAATTCAATGACACTTTTAAGAGAGAAGAATTTAAATACAAAGAATACAAATACAACGAGCGTATTACATCATCTTCAAATGCACTTTTAAATACATTTTGTTCTCGAAGACCATCATAGATTTTAATCCTACTCGGGTAAAAAAGACCGCGCCTAAATATAGAGTGGAGTTTTATAATATATACTAGAATCAAGTGTTAAGAAAGCATGTTGCAGCTCTAAAGATAAAAAATAGTTTGTCGTAACTTCATAGGCGGTTACAACGAAAGGAAAAACGTAAGATTAATGAAAAAGGCTGAATTGATGCATGAAAACCTTTTCAATCAACATGTTATTTCGACATATGTAAAAAATGTAATCACCCAACCAAAAAAGGCAGTCATTATATTTCATCTCATTAATTCCTCGTTCAACCCTTCCTGTTTTTTTTTCTCTTTTTTTCTTTTTCATGATGGCGCTTAGCTTCAGGTACATTTCGACAGGAGAGTGGCGATCAAGTTCACCAGTCCTGCTTCAGCGGATTGGTAAACTCACGGTCATATGTACGATGTACATATGAACGTGAGCCTTATGAATCATGTTTTTTTTCTTCTCTCATTTATTCTTTATTTCGATTTTCACCGAAATCACCGGGTACGGAGGCAGGGACAAAAGGCATGGCTGCCTGACAAGGCCGGAGGCCCCACTTCCCACAGTTCAGAGAATCATGCAGAGTAACATGCACCACGCTAAAAATACGCAATCGCCATGTCCCATAACTGAAACGCCGAGCAGGAGAAACAGCAGAAGGGTAACACTCGCAACGGCCCTGATTGCTATATGCATGTTGTCATTACACAAACGGAATGTCAATCAAAAAAATAAATCACGTATCCAGATATCCCAGGCAAAATCGCCATAATCGCCCATTTATTAAAAACATATTTTATATTAAACATTAGGTATAAATAAGGAAGACACACAAAGTGGTGACCAGGACGGAAAAGATGTGGGAAAACGTCTTGCCCGTCCACGTGTTCTGTGTCTTCTCTTAATTCTATTTAACGTATACCTGCAATCTCTCTATTTCAAGTAAAGCAATAATGTCTCAAACTAAGATTGTTGTAGTGAATAAACGACTGAGCAATGCACTATGACATGCATACTATATGTAAATTTCCTGCAGGTGTGTTCACGAGAGCTACATTTTTTGGGGAGTTTTCCCGATTGGACCAAGAAGTTCACGATATAAAATAAGAAAATGTCGAGACGGAGAGTACTAGTACAGTGAAGAGACCCTAGAGCGGGTTAATGGCGTAAAACACTAAATTACATTTTTTTTTTTTTAGGGGGAGGGGGTGGTTCTAAGAGAGACCCTAAGCTGTTATTAAACGGACGACGGTGTGGGCATAATGATTTCGTGATAGTAATGCCTTGGGGGACCGCCTAAAAGTTTAAAACTCGGTAGGAGAAACGCAGCAATGC
>JAZHYW010018022.1:0-55106 GCA_037355805.1 Ixodes ricinus
TTATTCTGGCAATATACACTATTTACGCCGTGAGACGATTAACTATATAGTGTCTTCGATCGTCCGTGCAATTTACTTTTGTTTTTAGGTACCAAAAATATGAAATTCAGTTATTTAATTTCGACGAAAGAGTAGAAGAAAGTCTACATTAACGTACATAACGTCGTGTTCATACGACTCAACATCCCTTTGTTTACCAGTAACAAATATTTTACCCGAATCAAAATGTTTAAGTACAAGACTAAAGAGTTGAGCTTGTTGGTACATACCTGTAAATAGATCAGCTTGAAATTGAGAACTATACTGTATTTTCTTGTCCCTTCTTCGTTTTTAAGTAAAATTTTAAAGTTCAAGCTGATCTATTTACACGGTATAAAATGCTGTCGCGGAGTGTGGTAGGTAGCCTAAAATACCCGTGATTGGTACAACTTTGTGTCGCAGTATTAAAAGTGAAATCGTGATTGTGTCCTTGAACTAAGGAATTAATTACATCACATAAAATTATGAAATGAGCACCTCGTGGCCATATATATCATAAAAAATGGTTTACGAAATACGCTTCACAATATATATGTATATGATGACGACACAGCTGAGCTAAACGCATTGAAATTTTCGAAATGTCACAAAAGTTTTAGGATAATTCCTTTCAGTCTATTTTTTATAGAAACACCGAGCGGCAATCAAAATGCTTGTTGTTCTCACCAAACATAGTTTACACTCAGCACCGCATGCATGCAACTAATCATGCAGCAAGGAGTAATCGCAATTGTTCACTCTAATCTATACGCACCTTCGCACTCAGATCGAATCAGGCCCGAAATAGCGCTTGCCCAAGAGAACATTTTCTTATACAGGATAAGCTGGCATAGCCTGGCTGTTGAGGTTTGTTGTTGACAAGATGCCGTTCAATTTAATTTGCAAATGAGCATCACCCTTGCTAATTAATGATTTTAACCCAATGGCGTTAAGGAGCTCACGTCGCAGAAAAGCCGATGTCGGTGGCGTGACTGAAAATTCCTGATTGGTTGATATATGGTCATGACGTCAGAGCTACATGCCCTCGCGCAGGAATTTCAAACAACCCACAATGCTCACGTGAAACGTGACATCAAGCTTGGAATAAGAGTGATTAAAACTCGACATGTAATGCGAATTAAAGGTACCCGTATGTCTCAAGTGATCTCACTCTTAAAATAATTTCTTTGCCTCAAAGAAAAAAAAATTAGGAATTTTAGGCGGGATTCGAACCTACGACCCTTCGGTTGCGACTCAGACGCTTTTAACTAGGTCACGCGAGGCACGCTTGCGCAGCAAATTAGAATACGATGCAAACGAGGGCCATTAACGCTATCGCGTTCCCCTTTTAAAGGCGAAGCTTAAGCGTCCTCCAAGGTTCTTTTTTGTTAAGTAAAACGAAGTAGTATTTCACGTTCTACTCGACATGGCAGCTACTTAATTCGACACTTTCTGACGGTTTGCGTGCGTAATCGTCATAGTTCCGCCGCGCGCTCCTGTTTACTTCGTTTTTGTCCAGCCCACAGACTCATAAAAGTAATGTTCACCACATAAAAGAGGCAATAACAGACTTCTAAATGTTTGAGAAGTTACATGTGTGAGGAACACATAGTTCTTCAACCACGGGAAAGAGCTGAGCACGTTGGTTAAACATATGTAGGAGAAACCAGCTGAACACACCAACCGTACATATGAGAGGAGAACGAGAGATCCAGTGGTTGAATGCGTCTCTCTCGTTCTCCTCTCATTTGTACGGTTGGTTCGGTCAGCTGGTTTCTCCTAAATAGTTATTTAAATTAGCTTCGAAATCAGAAATGTGTGTAAGGCTGTCCCATATCACTTACAACGTGCCTGTCGAGGATAAGAAGGCCGGAAAAGATTGCCAGAACACCTTTCAGATAATTTGGGGGCATTGCTTTACGGATGTCGGCCCTTTATTTATGTTGTCGAATATTCAGTTAGTAATTAAATATATTTTTATAATGATCAATAATTTTACTTTATAAAGTTCACATAACCACTTGAGACCGACGCGGAAGGACGATACTCGAAACTACGCGAGCTGTGGAGTCTGGGTAAACGTGTTTTTCTGTTTGCTGATTGGCAGTGTGAAACATCAGGTTGCAGGGTACGCCAAAAAGGACTCTGTGCTCACATGATAAATTGGAAGTAAAATACACGAAATTTCAAAAAGAGAGAGATAATTAATGTTATTTTCCTAAATAATCCCTTACAGAACACCTTATTGCAAAAAAAGATGCGTAAAGATGCACGCAATGAAATTCATAATTTTACATAAATAGCGCGAAGGACATACAAAGATTCTTAAAATCTTAGTATAAATCACATTTCATCAGCTTGCATGAGCTCGAAACTTCGCGAAATACTGCCTCGGGAGGCCAATGTTATATTCGGTTTTACCTGCACTTGTTTTGGGCCCTCACTTTACGACACTATGCTTGAATAGTCATGCCCTCTAACATTTCTCTAGGCTGCCATATATCATCGCGAGACTGCTATAAATACTGCACAACTTTACAATTAGGACATCTATTGCTAGTGTTGCGAACATCACATTTCACCAGAAAGCTCAACTGTTTAACATAGTATGCACGTGACGTCATCACACTATAGGCTGGTGGTCATTGTGATTTCTTCTTGCTGAGAAACTCGAATTCGATGGTGCAAAATGCACGCTGCAAGAGGTTCAAGCTCAGCGAAAGCCAATTATTTGAAAGGCACGTATAATTGTTCTTAGCATGCTTCGTCGTGAGGAACGGCGCGAGCGTTTGGCACGACAAAAACGTGCTTTTTGGCAAGAGCGTTTTTGCTAACAAAGTAATTTCCAGGGCCACGTTTTTTGGTCTGCGCCAAAGATGCGGGGAAGAGGAACCTTTGCAACACAGAAAGTCTTTAAAACTAACCCCCACCTCCCCCCCACACACACACACGCACGCACACACACACACACACTTTTTTTTACAGCGAAGCAGTTAAGGGCTAGTTTCCCCAGTATCGTGTCCGTCGCCAAACAAACGATGACACTAAACTCTAGACAGCTACCGCCATCTATAAGTGACGACGGCAACCAGACAACCGGCGGGCCGGTTGTCTGGTTGCCGCCGTCGCGCATAGATGGCCGGCAACCTCTCCAGCCTTTCCCCTCTGGCTTGGCGACTTGCGGCCGGCCATTACTTCATTCCCACCATAGTACAGCTTCGCTGGTCTTCCTTCTTCGCCAGAGTGGATAGGCTGAATGTATTCCTGAGGAATTGCCTCCTCCGTTTGTGTGTGCTAATTCGACAATTTTAGTTGTCACTTGTTAAAAGCAACCCTTCATTGCTCTTATTTTGCACCCCGTGAAGTTTAAAGGGGTCATAAAACGATTTCGGGTTGGAATGTTCATGTCTTTGCAGGGATGTACTGGTCCTAGTCTGGCCCAAGTATACTCGCACAGGCCGCCACTGATTCAGAAGCTTTTTTGTCGCTGTGAAATTGCAAGGATAAAATGAGACTATTTCTTTTAGTCTTGCCTTCGCAAAGATTGATGTCGTGATTGTGGGATCAAAACCACCCACCTGATGACAGTCGAGCGCGGCTCATGGATTGGACAGGAGAACTGCGTGAGCACTGTACATCGGCTCGTAACAATCAATGCCTCGGCGGACACTTCGGTAGTGGCTCGTGTCCAACCACTGCGGTGATGAGAATAGCCGAACTCTAACGATGCCTGGAGCTCAGCACGCGTTTTGTTCCTTTGCAACCAGAGCGCGGGGGTATGATTAACGTTGGCGGCATAAGATAGGCGCCAGGCCACGTGGCCGCTTCTGGCTCCGAATTGAGGGGATCAACGATGCTCATATTTTTCTAATTTTTTGGCCACTGCCATTGCCTAGAAAAAAGAGCAAAGCCAAGTTCAATCAGTTATTAACGTTAGGGAGTGATCCTGAGTAGTATTTAGTGATGTATGGAAATCTTTTTATAGCTCCTTTAAGCAAGATACAGAGGGGGTCGAAACTTGGGCAATAACTTGAGAACGACGCTGGTGTGAGAGTGGCAGCGACTGCCAACGTTCGGATGTCCCTCTGAGGTCACTAAAATCTTTTTTGTGTGTATTTCTTCTGTACACAGATGGAGTTCAATGTAACGTCATATTAATAAGTCGCATTTAGTCATTTTAATACTTTTATTCTCGGGAACATCTTTCGGATGCAGTTCAGCAACAACGAACAAATGTTTGGGTGCCTCAATGATGTAAAATTGGTCTTGCAACATATATTTGCATTTTCAATGAATACTGTTAAGAAATAACCCCTGACGATGATAGCTTGCAAAAACATCCATTAGTTTTCCCTTTCGCGCAATAGCAGATGCAGAAAAAATAAAGGAAAAAGACAACTGTCGATCCCTTCCTCAACTCGCTATTTGAACAAGTGGTCACGTGATCTGACGCTAATTATATACCGTCAGTGTTCATCATAGTCATGCCCTAGGGCAGTGGTTCTCAACCGTTGATGTTTCGCGAACCCCTTGTTGGTCGGCGGAGATGATGAAGGACCTTGTTCGTGGTCAGGGGAAGGTAAAGGTATAGGATAAATATGATAATGATTTAATAAATGAATATAACTAGGGGCTGTGTGAAGTAGACCTCTCTCATTGACATACACACAAAAAAATTCATCCGAAAATTGAAAATTTTCTTCTCAATTTGAAAAAAAAAAATAGAACTTTTATTGCGAGGCTTAACTGATGAGGCAGAGCTTCGGTGACCTCTAGAATGCCTTCGCGGACCCCAAAGGGTCCGCGGACCCCATTCAAGATGTACTGCGCTAGGGTTTGGAAAGCAAAAGCTTGGGCTGAGCTTCAGATATTATTAGAGTTGGGCTATTATCATATTTAATTTACATGAGCCTTTACCGGAATGTTTGGCGATGCTGATTGTCATGAACCCGAGCACTCGACTAGAGGTTATAAAAATCGCTTACGTCACGGTGTCACGTGACTCTCGGTGCAAAATCGTGATGTCATGTCACGTCATGCTGTCAACAAGGTTAATACATCTAGTGACTTCCTCAAATTAAATCGAGTTAACGCAGTGAGTCACGTGACGTCACGGGGTCACGTGACATCTTACTTGACAACATGTTTTGACACCATGACGTCACGTGACAACGTGACACATGTTTAATCATAGTGCCAATACAAAAGCGCCATGAAAACTCACAATTTGCCATACATTGCAATTTTGTATATGACGATTTGATCAATAGATAGAAATACAGCCGCCAATTTTTTATTTCCATGTGTTCATTTTGTGATACGAACAAAAAATAAAAAAATACCTTGAACCGTTTTGAACCGGTTACCGTTATATTTTTTTCGGTTCGGTTCCGGTTCAGTTCCAAGATGGCGGCGAAGATTTCGGTTCGGTTCAGTTCCGGTTCGGCTAAAAATAACGGTTCTGTTCCGGTTTTCGGTTCGGTTCGGTTCCGGTTCGACACCCTGGGTACAACTTCCCGTGGATGGAAGTTAGTAGGAAAAAATAAATAAAAGGCATGAACGGCTCTAAAGGCTGGACACTCGTTAGACTGGGTCTTGAAGCCGACGTCGTAGGCAATTATTTGCGTACAAAGCTGCTTCATCTTGGGGTGGCAGACGAAATTTTAGGGGAGGCGCCCGCCACCCTCGCCTCCCCTGGCGCCGTCCTTGGCCGACATGTTGACTGCGAGGCGATGATAGAGAGTTTTAGGGGACCGTATTTGCACATCCGATACGGTACGATGGGCCCTCCGGTATACGAACTGCGCATGCGCTACCGGAGAAGACTCGCACATGCGCAGTTCGTAACGGAGGGTCCATCGTATACCGTATCGGACGTGCAAAAATGGATCCCTTAAAACTCTCTAATAAGATGTACGGAACTCGCTACACCGTGCGAGAGTGTATTCGTTTGCACTCCACGGCATTTTATACTCGACCTTCGTTTATTCGATACAAGCGTAAAATCCATGGGCCACTCCAAAATTTAACGTTGTCACATCGCGTCATGCCATATGCCGGTTTATACGGTTACCTCATTGCTTTATATTTTCACGTTTATACCGCGCGGTATTTTTTTTACACTTATTTGTCTATACGTTGTTCAAGCGGACTTCGACAGAATGATACGACCTACTCACCGCCATATCCACTATATATATATATATATATATATATATATATATATATATATATATATATATATATCGAAAAGCGCAAACATGTTTAACTTGTAGGGTTGGATGTCAACGAACTGATGATCCAAACCACAAATAAAGCGTGAGTGAATTATTCCCGATTCATGTTGTCCCCATCGTAAAATTTGCTTTTCACGAGTGGAGATGATTGTTTCGTACCGAACGCCGCCTTTTCGTTGGACGAATACACGTTTGCCTTGCTAAGGCGTCGTAATCAGATTATGGCCGCGCCCAAGCGCTCCCCAACTGAGCAAGATGGCGCCCTGAGACCGCACTTGCAAACGTGTATAGACCTTTTCTTTAACGGCGCCGCCATCTTGAGAACTGCGGCGCCGACGCCGCCGTCTAGCGGCTTAGAAAAAGAAATACCGGCTAGTTCTGGCAGCACAGCTATCTGGGTAGGCAACGGTGTGGGTATGGGGGTAACTTGGCTAGACTTGGCTATGGTCGGCTGCAGTAACTTGGCTGGAGCTTGTCCGGTTGAATCCAGCTGGCTACTCACATGCCATCACCTTGCCTCCTCGAGAGAACGAGGACGAAGACGGTGGGGTGTTTTGATTGAGTTTCTATCAGACCGAAGCATATACAGGGTGTCACAAAAGAAAATTTACACGGTATTTTTTACCGCAAAAATAAACTAGCCATCGCCGAACGCTCATTCTCCACCCAAAGGTAGAGCTAGAGGTCACAACCAGATGCCAAATTTCCAGCCCGATCCGACAACTTAATCAAAAGTTATAAGTGATTTTCTGAAAATTTCAATGGGAAAATGGCGGCCGACGGAGTTTTCGAACACATGGGGCTCTATGGCACCAGAAACCAAAAACGGGCAAAAATGAGCTCCATTTTCCCATTGAAATTTTCAGAAAATCACTTATAACTTTTGATTAAGTTATCGGATCGGGCTGAAAATTTGGCATTTGGTTGTGACCTCTAGCTCTACCTTTGGGCGGAGAATGAGCGTTCGGCGATGCCTAGTTTATTTTTGCGGTAAAAAAGACTGTGTAAATTTTCTTTTGTGACACCCTGTATATGAGCAGTTTAATGCAGTCTATGCAGGTAAGCTCTCGGCATTTGATAGCTTCATCTTGAGTGGTGCGCATGTAGACTTTTTCATACCTTTGACATACCACGGGGGTCGCAGTGATAACCTAATTGGACCACTTGCACCGGGAATTAAAATCGGTCCTATTGTCGTAGACGAAGTGGTCGTGAGCTTAAACGTGACGTTGAGTCTGATACGAATCTCTCGCGATTCAAGCTCGCAATCGACTGACTTCATAAATAAGGATTCTTGGGGAAAATGTGAAGCCCAATAAAATTGCAGCCACACTCGCGCTGAAGCTTCTTGTGCTCATGGCACACTTCTTGCTATTGTTCTTATGCTTCTTAAAATTATTTATCCATCCGACGACCACGCAGTGGTAGCCAGACAACCGTAGATTTTCGGGAATTGCACCACGATAAAAAAAAAGCACTCGGAACTAACTCATGCACGGCGTCCGTTTTTAAGCCTTTTTGCCCATACCCTTGGCGGTTGCATACCCTGTGTCAGCGGGCAATCCAAAAATGCACCAGGTCGAGGGTACGTCAGTTACTGGCTGGTTTGAGGTTATGCGAAAAAGGTCTATACATGTTTGCAAGTACGGCTTCAGGGCGCAGCCATCTTGCTCGGTCGGGCTGCGCTTTGACGCGTCATAATCCGATTAGGAAGCCTTGCTAAGGCGTCGTAATCGGATTATGGCCGCGCCCAAGCGCACCCCACTGGGCAAGATGGCCGCGCCCTGAGACCAGACTTGCAAACGTGTACGGGCTCCCGACCAAAGGAATGATTTGGATGCACTCTGGTCAGACTTAATCATTCGTCCCACAAAAGAGACTTGGTGTTTGATACCGACACGGTCATGCATGTATTCACCACCGTGACGTCGAGAGCGACACTTGTCCAGTAGAAAGGAATTTAACCCCGATCTATATGTGTGCCTCTTGTCGAAATCCTAGCCTTAATCAGCGTGCACCCATTGTCAACGCCGCAGGCAGAGGCTGCACCTTCGGTTGTACCCCAGGTCCGGCCGCCGAACGTTGTCACAGTGCAGTGTCCCCCTGGGCCACCGTCGTTCACGCCCGTGCACCAGCCCTGCCCCGGATCGTCTTGGATGACTTCGTCGGCTAACCACGCGCCGATTCCCTCAAGAAGGTTGGCGGAGAAGAAGAGGCCACCGACGATAAACTCGCCGGAAATGAGCACACCGGACATAAGACCACCGGGCATAAGCCCACCTGAGGTTAGCTCACCGAAGATAAGCTCACCGAAGATACTCCCACAAAGCATACACCTGCCGAAGATGAGCTCACCTGACATCAGCTCACCGGAAATGAGGTCAGCGAAGATAAACTTCGGGGATATAAGCTCACCGGAGAAGGGCTCGACGGCGACAAGCTCACTGCAAAATCGTCGGATGTGGAGAAAAGCTCAACGGTCGTTCGAAGGATACGAAGGAAGGCTCATCGAAAAATCCACAACTTTGCGAGAAATGACTCTTGCAGAGAGCCGTATGCAGTCTTATCTTTTCACTGCGTACAGTGAGATGGAAGGGAGGACAACACATTTCTTGTCCTAGTGCCTTCTTCTGACCCGTTGTTTTCCAATTGGCTACTAAGGGCCAGTTAAAAGCCCGCATAAGCACTATTTACCTTCCTCACTTTTTTGTTTCTTTACAGTGAATTTGTATACGATTCTCTGGTGAGATTTCTTCCTGTCCGTCGACAGAAAACTGACGCGCTCGCCTTATCACCGTTCGCGCACGCCTTATCATTTATATATGTGGTTTTGACACTTGTTTCAACGAGAAACCCACAAGTGTCAAAACCAGTTAATGGAATATAAGGAGGCGCGCGTACGATGATAACCACGTAGTGGTCACCGCATGCGTTTCTCGGTAAAGATTGCGGTTGCATAAGGTACCGCGGCAACGGCAGAGGCAGAGTACGGCCGTGCTCCAAAATTTACTCGACCTTACTCCAGGGTAAAGGTTTTGTATCTTGCCATTCCAAAACCTACCCGCGTACCGCGCTTTTCCATCTGTGTTGTCACGTGACGCGACCCGCCGGAGTGACTCGGATCCATTCGGGTAAGATTTGGGACACGAAGTGAGGAGTGACGTCACTAGCCCCGCTAGTAATGCAAAGTACGTAGCGCTCCCCGCATGCGTTTCTCGGTAAAGATTGGGGTTACATAAGCTGCCGCGCCAACGGCAACGTACGAAGTCTTTCATATATAAAAAATGTTTTGGTGCAGTGCATTTACTTTTGTTTCGTCAATCATTTGGTATAGGCTCTTTTGCTGTTTACAAACGTTAACTGCCGCTTGTGTCCCAAGCGACTTCCGGTCGCACCGTCTTTGCGAGCCTGTTGAGCTTGCTTATGTCAACAGTGCCAGAAAGCATAAATGCTACACAGACAACAAAGTTGGAGATGTAACGAGGGCCTTCGGCTGTATTCTTTTTTTTTTCAATCAGCCAATAAGAGCTCGGCGTTTTGACATCATCGCAACCCCCGTTCAAGAAGCAGACGGACTTCCGCTCCGCCTATAGCTGCTGCGCCAGTCTATCAGTCTGCCATAGCTTGGTCACGTACTCCGAGTTCACGCCTATCGCTGAACTCAGCTCATGGTCGTATCGAGGCCGAGTGCTTCTTCATCGTTCGGAGATGACTCCGGATCCAATAAAGTCCCTAGATTAGAGCTCCCTACAAGAAGCGACATTCTTTGAAGCGCCGACTGCGTGCATGATGGTGCAGGTTTTAGGAAGCGAATGGCGGCGCACAGCAGAGGTTTGAACTGGATGCCGCCATTTTGTTCCTGCGGAATGTTCTTTGTCGCTTCTATTGGTTGTCGTTACTTGTAAAAGAAGTATCAAGGGACTTTAGGATCCAATCTCACGCTTCGTGCCCAAGGAATGGCGACCGCCAAGGTTGCTTGATGAAGTTTTTTTAAAAGGGTCGATCTTTCGATAACTTTTTACATTCCGTCCTTTCAGTTATCCAAGGCCGCAGACTTTCCTCTTTTAAGCGAAGAACATCAAAAACGATCTGGCGGTGACTAAAATACGGAATCAAACAAGACCGTAAAACACCGGTTTCTAGAGTTTTTTTTTCTTTTTTTCCTGAACGGCGGCTATTTTTGTCGAAGACGATCGTCAGGAATTTATTTATTTACATATTTATTTTATTTTCTGCTGCTCTCGAGGCTCGATTTCCAGTGAGATAGCAAAAACAATTTTAATAATCGTTTCAAAAAACAAAAAAAGGATTACCACAGGTGACTGACGAGTCGACCGAACCGGTGAAATCATAGGGGCGTTGCTGCGAAGACTAATAGGGGGGGGGGGGGGGGGGGGGATTGTTGCGGTAGACAGTTATCACGCTTGACGAATTAATATTGTTTTTCTTGGGGAGCGCTTTGTTCTTATCGCTTATTAAGGAGCATGCATGTGCACAAATGTCTTTCTTTCGTTTTTGTTACTTTGCACAGGTACGCCTTTTACAGCAGTTGTATGTGTGCATATTTGAGCGTGCCCTTTCTTGGCGTGAGCCAAGATATTTTTCACGCCTAACGCGATTCGTTCTGTGGCGTTCTTGCCGGCCAAGGCCGCACTCTCAATGACTGCAGAGCTATAAGAAGATCATCCGGGACTCATACCCTTCCGTGTTTCTTAATAAGCCGTCAGTAATCTAGAGCCAGTTTGAGTGGCAATAGAGATTTGTTAAAAAGTTTTCTTCTTCCAAGAAAACAGTTTAACGAATCACGAAACAGTGCTCGCTTGTCACTGCGTTTGTGCGATTACAAAAGCCCTGTAACAATCGGATCGTGCATTTTGGATACTGGCGTCTATCAGTCGTACCTGTTGAGCGTCTCAGAAGCCACCAAAGACGGTAAAAATTTTTACTAAAAAATAAATCGAGTCAGTGTTTCTAAGAAGCAAAGAAGCCAAAATACGTACTGTCAATCGAACCTCCCCGAGCCGCAAAGATTGGACGCGCTAATCTCTTTTCGTGCCGACTGTACGCTTCACGCAGGGTGCACGAAAACAAAAAAATAAACAAACGGAGACGTAAAATGTAGTAGCGCTCACGATGTCCGGTCAGGTATGAGCCACCCCTGTCGATTAGTGCTCGAGGAAAGGAAGAGAGCTTGAATGTCTCCTGCCTGTAATTACGTGGTTTTATTTGCGGTTTCGCGGCGAGAACGATCTGGTAGACCTTCGCTCCGCGTGGAGGAAGCATGCTGGCCTGCAGGCTCCCACATGGAGTGTCGTCGTCCAAAGAAGCAGGATGCCAGCGCCGCTGGACGAACGTGTAAAGCTTCGGGTAAGTTCGATCGTTCGAAGCCGTCGTCCGTCGTTGGCGATTACTGTCAACAAATTCTATAGACAGGTTTGCGGGTACGATTTCTGGACGCCGCCATCTTTCTGCTGGTGTAGATCGTCTGATAGTCAAGCATTGCTGAAGCGTACCAACGGCCTCAGCAATGCTTGACTCATCAGAACGATCTACCCAGCACCAGCAGCAAGATGACGGCGCCCAGAGGCTGTATACTTGCAAACGTCTATACACCAGATTTGCGTGAGACGAAGCGTCTGCGCATGCGCAATGCCGACAGCAGCGCCACCACGGTAGCGTGACGTCAGAGAGTTGTGTTGTTGTAGGCCACGTTTCACCCTCAAGTCCGGGCGCAGCCCACAGCCACGAGCCGATGGGAACCAATCAAACGAGTCCAAAACGCAACGTCACGATGTTCGCCATGTTTGTGTTTACGTGTCCTATCATCGCCAAACCTATCACGTACGGGGGATAGATTGACTCACCTGAGTTAATCACGAAAGATCAAAAACGACGTTTTCCATATACTTTGCATGTGCACTTAGCAGGCACGTAGCCAGGATTTTGTTTGGGGGGGGGGGGGCGCCCATGACAAAATGCCGTATGAGGGGAGGGGGCCGGGCCCCAGGCCCCCCCCCCCTGTCTACGGGCTTGGGGCCAGCACATCCATCGTGCCATTACATCCATCGAGCAATTACGTCCAATTTAGTGTCATTACATCCATCGTGCCCATACATCCATAGTGCCAGCACATCTATCGTGCCATTACATCCATTTTTGGCCAGTTCATCCAACGTGCCATTACATCCATCATGCCGTTACATCCATCGTGCCATTAAATCCACCACGCCATCACATCCATCGAGTAACTTCGTCCAAAAGCGTGTCATTACATCCATCAGTCAAGCAGGTTAATTTCTTCGTTTAACTATGCTGTACAATAGTTCACATTATTTTGAAGAGTTATACACTACATTAAATGTATAAAGTTAAGTAAAGGGACCTTCTGTGCGCCATGCACTTTCTGCGGCCCTCGGCGTCTCCAAAGTCGAACACGCAACGTCGGCTCGTTGTGTGTTGTTTCCACACTGATCAAACTTTAGTTACTTCTTTTATCACCCTCAAAATTAACTGAATAATAATATTATTATATAATTAGGACGGGACACAAAATCACACTTTTTATTTCGCTCGAGAAAAAAATTTGAATGTCTTATAGAATTTAATTGTGATACACTAACGTTCTGGGGCTTACCGTTTGTTTCCCCAGAACGCTGCGCATGAAGCAGAAGTCGTCTGCTTCTTTTTAGCAGGTTTTGCGGTGACGTCAAAACGCCGAGCTCCGATTGGCTCTGAAGGAAGGATAGTGGATAGACCTCAAAACAAGCTGCCTTTATGTCTACCCACTATCCTTCCTTCAGAACCAATCAGAGCTCAGCGTCTTTCTGACGTCACCACAACCTCTGCAAAAGAAGCAGACGAACCTGCTCTCCGCATACGAATATGAATAATGCAAAAAGCCTAATGGCGGCCATCTTGACTTTTATGGATGTACTAGCACGATGGAGGTAATGGCACTCTAGGCGTCGTATCAGGAAGGATGAGCAATTACATCCACCGAGCAACTAGATCCAACGAGTAACTACATCCATCGAGCAGCTACATCCATACGCATGTCAACACATCCAACGAGCTAGTACATCCACCGTGCCATTACATCCATCGATGGATGTAATGGCTCGGTGGACGTAATGGCTCGATGGATCTGTTAACACGTAATCCTGTCTACGTGCCTGGCACTTAGATAATATTTTGTGTCACTGTGGGGCTTATTTGGGATGAATGAAGTGAAAAATAGGTAAGCCAATCGTATTTTCTTTTCATTTCACCGATTTTTCAGTCGTAATAAACGCCAGACTAGCCCAAAACAATTCCTAAATGATTTTTAGAAAAAAAAAAATCTTCGAGATAATTTTTTGATAAACAAAACCAGTCTTCATTATTTATTTAATTTATATTTTTTACTTCGGATGGTTTTATGCTTTTAGTACTCTCAATTAATGAATTGAGAGTATGAAATGGCAACCTTCGGGCACCTCTGCAGTTAATCCCAGCGCGAGAAATGAGAGAAACCGATCTTTGGCGGACCGTCCAAAATGGGATCGAAGCGTTTGTAGTGCACGCGGTGCTTAGTACCGGCTGAACACAGGTGCCGGTATTGTAGCAGTAAAACCCCTGCGATCAAGCTCTTGCTCGCGTACAAGTAAACTCTGTCATAATGACAATTTGAATTCCGCGCGCGGTAGGATCAGAAACGCCTCTTCCGACGTCACAGTAGTTGCGCAGGAAAAACCAACTCTTGCTCAACGAAGCAGCAAGCAGCAACAATCCGGGTGGAGAGGAGGAGGCAGGTCACGTGGTATTGACTCGTCGTGTGCGGAAATAGCACCGACTTGGATTGAGAAGTCGGGACGCGAACGTTCGTGCTCTTTGAGTGCCCACAGGTTTTGAGCTGGATTCTGCTCTAGTTGCGCTGTCAGCTGATCTTCGGTAACAAGCAAGCAAGTAGGTACCCTTCTGTTCTTGGCAAGATTTAAGCCACTAGGACTAGGAAATGCGCTCGCAAAGCTAGAGCGCTTTCAAGGGCTCCGCCTTTGCTTGACTAAACGCGTACATCGCCAAACGGAAGAATCTAGCCCAAACTTGTGCCTAGATATTTGTGTGTAGAGTTTGTTTATGGTCCAACGACCTCAGCGAGCTTCTTTCGGGGGATCTGTAGTTGTGCCGCAGAGAAACTCGCCCCGGTTTGTGGGTTTCAGGCACAGGCAGGGACGCCGAGCACGGAGATGGTAGGGCAAATAGGCTGCGGGGTTAGCTCTATGGCCCCGAGATGGCGCTAGTTGTCCATGCCGTGTATAGATTTGCTCTGAATGCTCGTCCCGTTTGCTCGGTTATATTTTTGCAGTGTAGTAGTTGTTATTCCTTCTGCTAGTCAAAAGTGAGCTTAGCGCGCAGCATGGACTATGGTCTCTGTATGTGACACCACTGTTCGGGTGTCAGATCAACCGCGACTTCAAAGTATACGTGCGGAACAGCACTCGTACCGATGTCACGCCTACATGATGCTTCGAATATTGACGTCATCTCTGACGTTTTCATTGGGTTGTTTACTTGCTGCTCTTTACGGGTTTGTCGATTGCTCGCGCTTGATGCAAATTAAACTTATTGAAAGAAAACGAAACGTTATCCGTTTTAAGGTTAATTAATTTAACGGGTTCTCTTACCAGATATCTTCGCCATTTGTATGTAGTTTTTATGTTTTTAGTAGAACACTGACTTGATGTATCGTTCATGCGAAGCGATCTTGTTCACTTGAAGAGTGCAACATATCAGTATGATAAAGTCGTTTCATAACACCTGATCATAAACTTGTATTATGTAAATAGCGCGACATAGCGCAAAAACACGACATAGGCTCTTTTCTACGGCCTTAGATTACTGCCCTGAATGAGGAAGTTTTATAACAGCCATTTATTTTTTATAAGAGAAAAAAATCAACAAGCATTGGTGATTGCTTTTTCACGCATAGAGTCTCGCGCTGTGGATGTGATATGTGCCTTCCATTCCGGACATATTCTTGCAACTCCATTACGCTAATCTGAAACTTCAAGCAATGAAGAAGTCGTTTTCATGGACAGCAGAAGGGCTCTGCTGCACTAGTCGTAATTCCTAAGAATTTAACACGAAAATACTTAATGAATTTATTCAGTCTCTTGCATTTGATGGCTTGGGTATTTGTGATCTAATACTTGCAAAATGGCTGCCGTACCACCAGTGTTGTTAAAACGAGGGGGAAGAGGAAAGGGGGGGGGAGGTTCGGGGACATTTCTCCCAAACATTTCTATTAAACGATTGGGGGGGGGGGTTATGGTAAGGCGGGGAAGGTGCAACCTTCCCCGTTTTCCGTCACTCCCCCATCTCCCAGACGTATATTTGGAAAAGTTTGTTGTTATTGTTAGCGATGTAGTTGGAAAAGGAAATAGAGGCAATCATGGTGTAAGCTCATAGGCCCGTCTGTCACTGTCTCGTGGAAAAGTTCCTGAAGTAAATGGGCCCATTTCGGCACTCTAAATGGCACAGGTTTATGAGACGTCACATGCCCTGGTGTTACGGGGGAGATAACCACGCCTTCTCAGTAATTCACTTTTAACTTTTATCCGGCTCCCAGATTTGCTTATGCTTACCGGGTAAGCCAATCCGCGAGCCTGCTAGACGCTCGTAGTGATGTGATTGCTGCACCAGACTGCGCCAAAGGGCTCACCCTGTTACATCTGGCAACATTTAGCCAAAGTAGCGTGAATTTGCACCAACATTGCGCCAAAACATACGTTCACTTTATTATTACTAAAAAGATAATAGCTCAGGTCCCGCTGCATGGTCGGATCGTTACGAATAGGCTTGTGCGAATTTTCAGACCCTTCGATTATCGTATCGCCTCATATAACGTTCTACTCGGTTTGATCTCTGTATTAAACACCAAACAGTACTTAGAAATCTGGCAGTATTTCTCAAGATCTCAAGATCAGGGTCTGTTCCGGCGATTAGTTAGCCTCGTTGAGTGCGATTCCCGCGTCGCTGTCGTGCACCGCAGTGAAGCGAGAACCGCGAAGTAGGCATCTCGAATTTCCTTACCTTGGTTCGCCGCAGCACACCCAAGCACACCCACGTGCTAAGAGGAAAACACAAATCCAGAGCGGAATATCGCACACGCAAGCGTCGACTATATTATTATGAAAAGAAAAAAAAAGAGTTCAGTGAGTGTTGATGTGACAATTCTACCTTTCAGTAAAAATTTCTGAAGGAAACTACGGCTAGTATATCTGATTTTGTTTTTACGATTTTGTTTCTCAAATTGGAGATTTAGCCAAAATAGGTGGGTATTCTAAGAAGATTTATATGGACTCTTCTATAAGCTTTGTTTTTCATGCCATCTGTCTCGTTTATTTATCAACTTCATATAAGTTCGTTCTTTGCAATGACACAATGAATCGAGTAAATTAAGACTAAATTAGCTGGGGCACTGCGTGAAGACTTTCTTATAACTTTAATGGGTTTGGCTGGATTTGAGGAGGCATATTTATTGCTCACATCCTAATTTACGTTATGAAGTTCCACATATAAAATCTAATTGATGCTTATATACCAAAGGCAAAAGCTTTGCTTTTATCTTATTTGAGATTCACAGTTTTATTAAAACCTTTAGAACTTCACTTGACATCAATTTAGGTTTTTAGTATTCTTTTTAACGTTATTTCCATGGAATATTTAATTTGGTTTACCTTTGACTTCATACCACAAACAAACCACCCACAGCAATTCATACTGTCCCTCATCAGTCAGCATCTTTGTTACTGTGCTTGGTCTATATATTCGCATTTAAACAGCTAGTCGATCCTGTGTTTGAGGGAATCAAACCTGCCGTGGACTTTTACTCATAAAAGGTTTTAGAGAAGTCGGAAGCCAATGTAGACAATCCCTAAGTTGGGCAGACCAACACACGAATATTAACATATAATTAGGGTTCTTCGTTTTCGGGTAAAACCCGATATTCCTCGATTTTTGCACCCCGAACAGTTTTTATGAAAATCGGGTTAAACCCGGTTTCTCCCCGAATACCGGTCTCGAAATCAGCTGAATTTATGGAAAATAATAACAATTCTAAATCTGCTTCAGAACTGCTTCCTCGGTCACTCGTTTGATGGTAACAAACTTCTTTGATTTGCGTTACCTCTGCATATATTTGCTTCAGAATGAGTCAGAAGGAGGAAATATACTGTAAGATCGAGCACCATGGCTATATCATAAACTTTGTTGACTTTTGTTTGTGTAAATAACACATCTCAGATACTTGCCCTTCATAAATAAGACCCGAGAAAACCCCATTTTCTAATGGCTTCTGAAAGACCCGATTTCTCCCCGATTATCAGCCTGAAAAATAGCGCCCGATTTTTACCCCCCAATTCTTAAAAAATATAAAACCCGAAAACGAAGAACCGTAGATATAATATATGCAGTAAAAGGAATGCACTTGAACTGTGTGCCTATGCTCCAAAGGTCCACTTTGCTGCTGCAGAATTAACTTTTGGCTGCTCCAAAAGGTGCTCCGAAATGGCAGAAACAAATCACATCACTGGGCGTGATTGGCACATGAAAATTGCCAATCAGAGTGCCGAAACTGGTCAGTTGAGTTACTTCACAAGCTTTTCCTAATATGCCTCCCAAACACTTTTGGCGCCCTTGTTTACCGAGACAAATTGAAACTTGGAGGAATACAATAAAAACAGTCGCCAAAGAAGAACCTTGCGGCTTTTCGGTGTGGATACTTCTACACTGATCAATCAAAACTAATATTCGGCTCACACTGATCAATCAGAACTAATATTTGGCTCACACTGATCAATAAAATTAATATTCGGTTACATAGTATGTCAGTGTTTCTCAGTAAACACTGAAAAGAAGAAACCCCATGTGTTTTAGGTGGTGCAGCATTGACACAGACTCATTTGTTTGCACAGCTCGAATCCAAGATGGGTTTGCTGCCAGATGGCTTCATCGTGGTCCTCGTGCTTCTGGCACCTGTGCTGATTGCCATCATCGTTGCGTGCTGCATACGTCGTCGCCGAATGCTGCAGCAGCTTGCCCAGGTATGTGCTACTTGGCAAAATGCCTGCCACAAACTTCTCTGGTAATATATGTTTTATTCATTGTTGCTTGAGCGTTTTATTCTGCTCATTTGGGACTAGATCAAAGAAAAATAAGCAGTTGGCTATTGAGACAGTAAATTCTTATTGAGATTGGCTTTTCAGAGTTTTGCACATCGGTAGCATGTATAATTCTCTATAGAAACAACCAAGTTTTTGTTGTTGTTTTCCATGTAAATGTTGTGTTCTAAATTATGTGGTATTTGTTCTTATTGAGAGCAGCCCGTTTCAGAAAACTGTCTTTGTGAATGTGGTAGAACTACTAGTTCAATTATACATTTCAACAGGTGTTGCAACATTGCCTTTCATGATTACTCTTATTTAATCTCTCATCTGCTTAATAAGCAGAGATCTAAAACAGTTTGAACCATTGTGTCAACAGTTTCCATATAACTATTCGCAACTCCAACGCCCTATAGGTGGCGGGGCGGTAGTTCCAAGATGGCGGAAGAGACGGGGATAGATTTTCCAAGATTTCCCGTTTCTCGCTGACGCTGGTCAGCGCGCTAAAAATGATTTATTTGTCAACAAATGCAAAGCGCTTAGGGAGAGATCATATTACAGGTGACGGAAACGTTGATGCACGTTAGGAATACGAGCATGTTGATATTTAAAAGTTGCAAAAACCTTAACTGGCGAAGCTTTGTGGTGGGCGAGCTTGTTTTAGGCACTGGCCACGTCACTGTTTGTGGCAGAATATTTTTCAGGGTGATGAAGATATCATGTTTGCGCTTTGCCTGGCCATTAGTGCTCTAAAAAGTGAACCGTGAACGGTGACCGTCAACCTTCGGAAGAGCAGCGTTCACAGTATTGGTGTCTTCGTGTCACAGGCTCATAACTCGCTGCTCACCGTCTCGGTTTTAGAGTATTGCAACACCTGATCAAACCGCTCTATGGATATATATAAATAAAGTTTGTTACCGCAGGCTACCGTGCGGTGCAGCAATTTAACCGGAAGCTCGCACTGCACATTTGAAGCGCAATTCTCAGCGCGCGCCAGAAGCGTTGCCGTGCTCATCACTCAAAAAAAAGAAAAAGGTTGTAGTCCTTACACCCTTTTTCACATATACGACACCTCAAAACTTTAGTTCGCCGTGCAGTGCATTGACGTCAAACTGACAGCCCCAACGTTTGCGAGAGGCTTGATGACAATGCAATATAATATATTAACCTTTTGCCTACCGCAAAAATTAAAAAAAAAACAATTTGAAAATATTTAATTTTTTTATGTGCCTTATAAATTTAGTATGCAATACAAAGGCCAAAAACAAATGCCAAAATATTTATTATATGAGAAATCTTTGAACAGACTGCAAAAGAAAAGGGATTAATGTTCCGCTTCACTGCATTACTGCAGACAGTTCATGTCACCTTGCACATGGGCGTCCAGGCCAGGCGTAGCAGTACTGCAGACAGTTCACATCACCTTGCGCGCAAGGTGAACGCAAAACGTGAAGCGGCTGGAGGGGGATTTTCTACATTGATTCTAGTCCAATGCCGACACGCCGACATGATGTCCTCATCGAAATCAGAGGCGTCTGATCCAATAACTCAGCTGCATCGCTCTCGCTGTTCGATGAAAGCTTCATTTCCTCGTCTTCTGAATCTGAAGAGGCGTCACAATATCTTCGTTTTCGCCCTAATTTTGAGGCAAGATCGTCACGATGAATGCAGCGACCAGAAGTTAACGCCGCCATTTTTAAATCCCCTGTTGTCTGCGTTGGAACAATTTTCTGCCAAATTCAGAAATTTACCAGGTTTTTATTTTCCATGAAGCGCCATCTATCCACGGCGAAGCTCACTAGAAACTCGTGGACTAGCCCAGTTCATCCATTGTAGCGCATTGGAGCCCGAATCAATGTGGACGAGCCCAGCTCGTCTTCGGGAGGAGCGGTACAAGTAGTGTGGACAAACCCAGGTCGTTCACGGTAGGGAAAGGGTTAAACAGCTAAAGTATGCATCAAAGAGTACAGAAAAAAACTAAAACACCGAGGTTTCCGTAGTAAGGTTAAGGAAACCCTGATTACTTTTTTTTACGGTCATGTACACTCACTTAAGCTATTTTAATAAGTTGTACAACTCAGCTGCCAAGCTGCTCGTGACATTTGGTAGTGTCGGTTGAACGTCAGTGCGCTGTACGTCCAACTGAAGTTTAGGTGTATCATATGCTATGCTACAACTTCCTATTAACATAATTGGCATGTTTAGGGGACTTATTTATTGCTCTATCTAAAATGAATATTTTATTATACCATACATTTTTTGTATCGTGTTATTAACAATAATGCGGCCCTCTCGCCAAAACTGCCCGTTCTGAGCTCTTGTCATGAACGACTGGCTAACACAAACGCGCTTAAAATGCTTTGAGAATCTCTTTATTTGCTTTGTAATTACCTGAAAGCAACTACGCATATTCTGTCTTTTTAAAGTGTTTGGAATAAATGGTCATGTTCCTTGTCACGGCCTTAAAACACGAAAACCTTCCTAATGTGTATTGCTAGACATACCGTTGCGCGACGAGTTTTCTCCTACTTATGGCAAAGAATAGACTTTTCGTAGACGGTACTATAGAGCTCTTCATTACTAGCGGCAGCGTTTGTCGTCACGTTGAGCACAGATTGAGCTGGCGGCCATGCACAAGACCAGAAATCCGCAATGTACGCGATATACGAAAAGTCCCTAATGAAACTAGACATCCCGGTCTTTCGTGCAATGCTGTTGCAAGGCAGAGCACAAGAATTCATTATTTAACACGCTCACTTTTTTCGTTAAAACTGCTTCGCGCATCAAGGCCGACAGTCCCTGCCACCGTTCCCGCACCGCCGCCGCGCGCTGCCGTCCCCGCTCCTCTGGTTCCCCGTTCGTCCGCAAGAGGGAGAGCGGCGGGCTGGAGTTGCGAATAGGTGTGCATTTTGAGGACAGTGACACCGGTTATGCAGGCTAAGTCGATTATGTTAATCAAGCAAAAAGTATACCAATAACAAGGCAACACAACAAATGTATGCCTAACTAACCGAGCTTCTGTGTCCTTGTGTATCAAATTTCCTAGCAGGCAAATCAACCACTGATGCCAGGGCAGCCACCAGGACCGATTACAGCCGGTTCCGTGCCCCAGGGACCACCATACGCCGCTGCACCTAAACCACTTGGCCCCGGTGAACAGTGGCCTCAGGCCCCATACTACCAGCAACAACCTTACCCTCCTCAGCAGCCATACCCGCCTCAACAACAACCGTACCCGCCTCAACAGCCGTACCCACCACAACAGCCACAGTACCCACCTCAGCAGCCATACCCCCCTCAGCAACCCCAGTATCCGCCACAGCAGCCATATGCTCCTCAGCAGCAGCCGTATCCGCCCCAGCAGCCAATGCCGTATGGCCCTCCCAGCAGCGATCCGTCTGCACCGCCTGTTGCACCACAGGAACCGCCACCACCGTATGACTTCAGGGAGGCGCCTCGTTACTGAGTGGTGAAGGGGTGAACAGTGAGATGAAATCATCGACTACTCTTTGGTGAATTCTTCGGTGAACCCTTTCGTGTGGACCTTCAGGGAGAACTCTGTAACTTAAGACTTTGGTGTTTCCTGGAAGCGGTGCATGATGCAGCACTTCTGGAGCCCATATATAGCCAGCTTACCCACCTGGGTGTATTGCTTAACAGATCTTATGCAGGGGACACTGGTGAATGTCTCGGTGGAAGTTGTGAATGGTTTTGAGCGTGCCTGCAAGAATGTCAGAATGCGCCCTTCGTCTGTCAGAAGTCCAGGACTGCCATGCTCACCGTTGTGAGCATCATCCATTTTGCCACTGGTGAGGAAAAAAGATAGCTGTTGCAGTTATCACACGAGGCTTCGCGACAATCAGATCCTGTGAGAGTTTTTCTTTTGTTTGAGTAGTTTGCAATTTGCAGCTGCATCTCGTTCTTGAGCTCTGGGTGGCATGCAACCAAATAGCCAAGTCTTCGATGACTGCCTCTTACTCTACAAATCGTCGGTTGCCTCTAGTTCTGCCCTGCAGGATGTTTCTTTTAGACCTGTAATTTGCCATCAGCAGTGTTGCTTGTACTGTATACTGCACTGCTTTAGTAAACCACGACATGACTATAATGCAACATAGGCTGTTCAACAACCTTTCCATAAAGGGCATTTGTTTTCTCAGTGTACGTTACACCAATACCACTTCGAAGACATGGCCTTCGCCTTTCCCCTCTAAATGTTATCACTAGTGGATTCACACAGTGTCGGCTAGCTTGCACGTCTCGCAGCGTCTCACAATGATTGCGACGCTAGCTAGCTGCAACGTCAGACGGACGCGTCTGCTGCTTTGCAGCATACCCTCGTCGAGCTTCAGTGTGTTTGTCGCTTGGGGCGGGTTGGGGATTCACTAATCATTACGTAACGTGAAAGCCTCGTCTTCTAGGTGGTATTGGTCACACACTGTGACCATGTCAAAGTGTACAAATGAATGATATTGAGGCGCCTGAAATGTGCTTCATACTTTTCCTGGAGCATTGTCGCTTCCGTTGCATAACCTCATCGGGGCGTTAACTGGACAAAAGTGAAGAGCCTTTCTACTATATGTGCCTGTAACCTTTGTTCCCCTACTTGTCCTTGCAAAGGAAGATACCTTTGCTTTTAGGGAGCGAGTTTCTCAGGGCAGCCATGTTTCGTGAAATGGCTAGCTCCGTCCTTTAAGACACGAATATAATTCTGCACAGTCGAGACCTTCTCACTCACACGAAGTCAATTTCCAAATCCTTTCTGGAGCTTACAAACAACCAACTGAAAGAGGAAGTTGCACATCTACTTTGAGGACGGGGCTTTGAAAGTCTACCTGCAGCACCGAGAGTTACTTTGCTTACGTGTTTGAGCAATGATGGGATATACACAAGAACGTGTTTTCAAACAATGTGTTCAAACGTCAGTTCTTGTGTTGAATGAATCGATCAAAATAAATGTAAAATTTCAACATACTTTTCAGTTTGTTTTTGTTAGTTTAGAGGTGTAGCCTTTGCACATTCATGAGCCTCACTAATAATGAGACGAATGCTCGGAATTTTTGTTAATATTTCGTTCTTTCAAGTACTGGTATGCATGTACACTGTCAGTTTTCTGTGCCTTTTTCGTGGTATTTTGTACAATTCAAAGTAATTTCCTATCATTGACGATTTAAAAAACAAATGGATGCCTGCCAAGTTGTGTCACATGTGAGCTTGTTCATCCCTATGAAAGGCAGATATGAAACCTCGCATATGTGGTATTACTTTTTGTGAAGTAGTGGGCATATCACCACCATAAACGAAAATAAACCGTGAAGCCGTGGGGAAGATGAAACAGCGAGGTTTCCACCAACAGATAAAACCCTATTTGCTGGTTATCATATAGTAGAAGCATTGTTCGATAACACTCTTCAGACGCCACGAGGGTCGCCGGTTTTTCCAGGACACGTCGGCGCCCGTATCTTATGTCTCCATTGACTAAACGCGAGTGTTCGTCGTTCGTCTTACCTTGAAAGCTGACTGGTTCTTAACAGATTATAAATTGAAGTCCCTCCTGTAATTTATGAATAGCATTCGGCCTTTGGACCTCCAGGGACCACAGAAGGAACCATAAATGATCTATCGAACGTCTGAGATCCTCCATGGTAAAATTTCCATTAAATCTCGTTTGCTTTGACACTGAAGTGTGCGTGCCGTCTACACCCATTCACACGGTCAACATAAAGGCACCTTTGACATAGGTCCCTTCGCTATCGGCGAATCAGCCCGTGCTCCTGGGTCGCGAGCACACGCCACGTGCGGAAGATCGTTAATTGATTGGCCGCAGAGAATAAAGGTCCCTTAGCTAAAGGTGCCTTGCGGTCGTGTGAATGGGTATAAGGCACTTTAGACGGCCCGCAAAGATCTGTTCCTCGATGTATCGCGCTGCAATGTACTGCAGAAGGCGCAAGCAGGCGGTGAAAATGTGCAGTGAAAAAAACTCAAAAGCATAAACTTACAACGGTCAAAGAAATAAAACAATGTTCTGGGCAATATACGTCACCACATCGCCGACGATGCACGCGTAGAGAAGGTGCGCTAGCAGATTGGCATACAACGCGCCGAGGTAGCGCAGAGCCGTATATAAAGAGAGTTTGGCCATTCATTGGGAAGTATAGGAGTCAAATGAGGGGCGCCATTGACCGGAACGGGCTGGGCGTGTTCCAGGGCGTCTTTACAAATTTGAATGTCGCCAACCAGAAGCCGGAAATAATACCCTGGCGGTGGTCGCGAGAAACGAAATTATTAAGCGCGTCGGAGTAGCTCTCGGTGGCTGAAAATACGGTGCGCGTGATGTTTCAATCGCAGTCATTCAAAATCATGGTGGAACAGCGCGACGAGCGGTACGATCCGACATAATCCGTACGCCAGAGCACCGAATTAAGGCCCGGAATCTGCTGTCCGGCGCGGTCACGTTCGAGCAAAACAGCGCTCGAGCGGCACATTCGTTTCTTACATCTTTTTACGTGATCATAATCGAAACATCACGTGAACCATATTTTCAGCCATGAAGAGTTACTACCTTCAACCCTTGCGCTCTTATTAAAACTGTTTCTCGCTACCACCACTAGGGATTCTTTTCGGCTTCTGGTTGGCCAAGAGAGCATATCAAGCCCTCTATCTGCGTCTGGTGCACGCCCTGGATCTGCCCGCTCCTCCCATTGACCAAACTCTCTACTACACTGCTCTGAAGGAGCCTATTGGCTCTCTAAAGGCTAGTCCACACACTTGCGTGAGTCGGACCGAGTGCGACTGCAACACATGCATACACGGACGGACATACTACAAGCTCAATGTTCGACGTTGCACGTATTGGCTGCTTTCGACGTCAAGATGGCATACAGAGCGGCGGTAAGAATCTGTCAAACGAAATCAAGTTTGGGAGTCTTGCGTGCGCAAACCAATGCAGGCGTCTGACGTTCTAGCGAGCACTGATAAGTTAATTTCGACCCCCTGCAGATCAATTGAGTTGGCAATCGATCGATTAACCTTCGCGATTAATCGACTAAGGCTTATAATCGCGATCAAATTTTAACGGGTTAATCGGTTTTTTAATTGTCTTAAAAGCAATCCGTTCCCAACAGGTGCTATGAGCAAGGTTCGTTATTCTCGCGGTCGCGAAGCGTCACGTGTTCGAGGATGCTTACATTACAGTTCAATGCCAGGCCAGACCGACACAAGCCGGAGCCCGCAATTGATCCCTGCGTGACAGGGAGACACGTGTTTAGGATCTATTGTACATCCTGCGTCAGGCAAGACAAACGAGCAGAAAAACAGTTGGAAGCTAACAACGCCATAGTTGCATGTGTTCCAGTATCTCGGCACGTAAAAATGGACGAGTTACACGGGAATGAAAGGCAATCTCGCTGGAAAGTTCGGGCTTAAAGCAAACCCAGCGGTGAAGTTCTCGAAGGATAGTCCATTGCATCATCTCCAAAATACACTTTCGTGCAGTGGAAGGGTAAGTTCGCTTCAGCATCGCCTGCAAGCGAAGCACCCATGTAGCTGCAGCAAGGACCATCGGCTAAAGGCACAGCAACGAAATCAAAGCCTTACTCACCGAAGGTTCCCTGTCTCTGAAAAAGTGAAGCATCGCCAGCTCGGCTTCGTCTTCCTGTCGGATTCGGAGAATGTGGACACAACTACATTGTCTTCGGAGCTGAGCAAAAATATGAGTCCCAGATCGTTGAACTATATGCATCCTCCAGGCACGTAGCCAGGATTTGGTTTCGGGAGGCAGGCGTAGCCAGAGTTTTTGGGGGGGGGGTGGGGAAGGGGAAGCGGCCGTCCATTAAAATGCTGTATGAGGTGAAGGGGGAGAGGGAGGTCCCAGCAAAATGGAAGATTTCGGGAGGTGGGGGGGGGTAGGAGGCCCCGGGCCCCCCCCCCTGGCTATGACATGACGTCCTCAATTCTAATGTCTTTTGCGCCGTGTAACAGAGAGTAAAATAAGTCTTCAAAGGCAAGACGATTTGTTGCATTTTTCTAATAAATTATTTATAAAAATCAATGCAACCGATGCAGGAGTGGCGATTAATCGGATTCAAATTTTTAATCGCGCCCAGCCCTTCGATGGACAACCGAAATCTCGGTTAACACGGCGCCTTCTCCGTAATAAGCCTACGTCAGGTGACGGGCAAATCGGCTGGGATTCGAACCCGCCACCTGGAATCCGTACGCCGGGATCCCTTAAGAGTCGTGACTCACGATTCATACGGCGAGCGCTCGGTTGTATCTCACCACATTCACACGGGATTGTTTTTGGCCCCTGTAGCGTGTGAGTACTCTGGCGTTGAAACAGGGGAGTGGGGGATCGCCTTCCTGATATTTTAGACATTTCTATGTACAGTGCAATCCACTTATAAAGATAACGAGAAAACCCGAAAATTGCAATTTTTATAACCGATTATCGTTGTATCTGGACTAGAAAGTGGTCGTTTTTAGTCTAGAAACTCTACAAACTGATCGTTATAAACGGACATAGTTATATGTGTGGTATTTTTAAGTGGATTGCACTGTACAGATTTGGGGGAAGGGGCGGAAATCACCCTCTCCCACTGCCGTATTGGAGCTTCTGCAAAACTTTAAAGGTCCCCCCGCCACATTTCCCGCACACTTCTGACAGCCCTGGACGTGACCTCAAAGAGTCGTTGCCGCGAAACGATCCCATTGCTTTCCGTAGTCTGTCGAGAGCGGAACCGTTATCTGCGGCGTTTCAGGCAAACACGGGATATCATTCGGCGTTCGTTGCCACGGAATGATAGATCCTCAGAGTTGGCAGGGCTTTCACCTGTTCGGTTGGCTAGCCGGTGCGATCCTGCGATGCTCATCAACGTGAGTCGATCCATGGGCATAACGCCGGAAGGGTTCACTAACGTTGACTTAAAGCGATAAGAGGCGATAACTTTAGTTTGTTTTTCGAAGGCTTGACCTTAGGGTGTACATTTTGATGGACCGCGATCATCCAGATAAAACTGGTCTTAGACAAAAGCTTTTATTATCTAGATACAAATATTATAGCTCAAATGGAAGAAGGACAAGAGACTAGAGAGGGCCTTCTCACGTTTGCGCTATTTTATTTGTACCTGAACCAGCTAGCCCAACAACGTACATTACTTTTATTATATCTCGTCTGAAACTATTGTGCTCATTGTGGGGCATGACATTTTATGTTGTTATCTTACTGAAGCTAAACAAAAAGGGGCCTATGAACTAATATTATCTGCAGGAAAAGCAAACGCTACTTTTTGATGGTATTATTAAAAAGTTTAGGTAGTTTTTTTTTCATATCGATAACAATTATTTGATGCCTGCATACACAATGGGTGCTGCATGAGCAATCTGATTCCTGCGCAGTATCGGGTACTGTTATCGGAGGTCAAAAACGATTTAGTAAAACTATTTTATTGAGAGAGCTTTTTATCTTGATTCGGTTTAATTGCTGGCGCAAGGTGGCGACTGCACGGACAAGGAATGTTTCGTAGGGTGTTAAAATAAACAACATAATTGGGATTGGAGAATGCGCTATCTTGAGGTGAAGTGGAATCTTTGAAAGGCATTCAAATTTAATAAAGTAATTGTTTTTTTTTTTGTTTTGGTTGGGCAATTTTTGCGGCTGAACAGAATGGGAAATGAGTGGTAAAACTATGGGACGTAAAAAAAAAGGCCCCGGAAAGCTTGGTTTTAAGTGTCAAGTAGGAAAAAATGGTCCCAAGGGGTATCAAAAACAAATTTCCCGTGGAACCCATTTGGAAACGAGAAATAATAACCTCACAAAGTTCCCCCAATACAGTAATTTCAATCTGAATTAAAGTGCTGTTATTCTTTTCTTTTTTCAATAAAAAAAAAAAACGGGGACGTGCACTTGAATACACTGGCTTGAGCATTGTAATACACGTAGAAACGTTAGAATCGAATGACATGGCCGACTCTATGCAGGAGGTCCTCAGTTGTTGCAATCCCGGTGGCACACTCCTCACAGAGGTTCTTGAGACGACGTTTCATTTGAACGAGCGCCGACTGGGTCCTGGGCAGTGTCGTACGGAACGGCGTTCCGAGGAACTGCGTTCCTGAAACGCGTTTCTTTTAGGAGGAACGGATGGCAGGAGGACGCTCCCTTCTTTTTTGTCTCTATATCTGCAATTTTACTCAAATTTAGTAGGCATTCGGGTCCTTCTTTTATTATTATTATTATTATCGATTATTCCAACTTTAGAGTTTAAGGGATGGAAAAGTGTCCGAGGGATAGTCGACAACAAAAGAACTGGAACAAATATTATCGTGGCGAAGCGACACGTGGTTAGTTCGAGGTGAATATTTTCACTTGCTCGCTTTAGTTTACCCACGGAACATGTAGCACGACATATTCATTAAAATACGCAACAGGAACGTTAATTAAACGACACATATATACCGATCCTAGAAACGTACAGGGAACTCGTTCCAAGATTGAGAGGGAGCATAGCCAGTTTTCGTTCCTGTTTTTAGAGGAGCGTGTACAACACTGGTCCTGGGCCATCTTTATGGTTATTTGTCGATACCTTTTTTACAATAAGGAAAGAGGGACATTGAAGACAAACAGAACAAGACAGGCTTTCGCTTTCAACAAAACCAGAACCTCCGTGCGTATAAGGCGTCGATGAGCTTCCAAACTGCTCGACGGCTCACGACTGCGACCGACAATGCTTCCAAGCTTCCCATTGTACGTACGCTTCACGCCAGTGCGTCTAAATGCATCCCCCTGTTTCTTTGTATTAAAAAAAAGAGAAGAACACTCTAAATCCGAATGCGGGTACTGTTTTAGGGTAAATTTGTGGGTTCACTCCCATTTCCAAATGACCTTCGGATTATTTTTGTTCTCAACTTTCCACTTGGGGCCATTTTTTTTTCTGGGACAATTCTTCCCGGGGTTATTTTTTCCGGGGCCGTTTATCCTGGGGTCATTTGTTACGGTACGGCAGTATTATGGTGGTATTATAACTATTTTTGTAATTTATGTAATGCTCTGGTCTTTATATTTAAGTGAAGACATCTTATATTGATTTGCTCGATGGAATGCGTGCGTGTGTATGCAGTTTGCACACCTTGCAACTTTACTCTCTGACGTCACGCTCCTGCGGTGGCGCTGCTGTCGGCACTGCGCATGCGCAGATGCGCCATCTCTCGCGAGTCTGCTTTCTGCGCATACGCCTGCCCGCGCAATAGGGGTGGGCAAAGCGGGCTTGTTTTTAAACATTGTGTTGGTCTATATACAACATAACGTTATCAGTAATTTGAACGAGTTAATAAGATCACGATCGAGAACGTCGAAGTCAGCTGCTTTGAGTGCAACACCAGTATGTTATGGCCGATAGCCCGCCGTGGTGTCAATCAAATTGGGATTCCCCATTAAAACATAGAATTTTACTCGCTATAGTTTAGTGTCCCAGACGTTCGCATACGGGAAAATAGCAGAACGACATTTATTCTTGCGTGGCTTATGGACGCAAATGTGTGAGAGAAGGATTCGACAGGACGTGGTTGGAGCGACTCTGTATAGATATCATATCTATAACATATTGCAAAGTTATACTTGTAGAACTATCGTAACAAAGTCCCCGCGTTTTCTTTCTATACAACTTCGCAAACGGGGAACACTTTGAAAACTCAAAACACAGGAAACCAAAATACTCAGCAGACAGCATCATGCGGTATAAAACTCACACTACGAGCTCTGATATTATTTAATTTCGATAGGGGCAAGTGTTTTACGGGCGCGGGCATTCGTTCAATAATGAAGTCGAAGAAGATTCATAAATGTGTAATCGTACCGCACACGTTCGTCACAGGCATCGCGGTGTCGTTTCACGGTATACTGTATTTGTCATAGTATAGGGACCTTTAGCAAACCGTTACCGTGTTCCTCGTGCTCGCACAGCACTACCGGGGCCTTTGAAGCCTGTTTTTTTATGTTTAAGGGCACCATTCCTGGTAAGGCCTCCGACGCGGTTAGCCATGCATTGAACAACAACAAAAGAAATCGACAAAGTACAATATCTGGTCATCTTTCCAGAATGCGTGCCCTAACAAGATCATATCCGGTCAGAGCGTTCTTCTTGATCTGCCTCGACGTGGTCGTCGCTCGACAAGCCTGGAACGAGGAAGTCAGGCGACAGATGACAGGCCCTCACGACGATTTTCCCGCCGGCAAGCTGTGGCCGGATCACCGGAATTGTGAGTGAAAGCTATACTCGTAACTGCCTGACATAAAGTTGCATTCCGACATTATTAATTACGTCGGTTCTCGATTCTCGCCGCCAAAAAAAAAGCTTCTGTCATCCACTCACCTATTTGTACGTACAAACGCTCTGGGGGCCGCACAATACGTAGCGGGACAGTGTTAGCCCGAACACGCGATGGCATTTTTTCGCATTTTTACCTCATAACCGAGAGATTATCATAAGAAATACTGTATAGTTGAGTTTAGAACCCGGTAGGTGCCCCTCTTATAGAGCGCGATTTTTGCCTACCGGGTGGCTTTGGTTACTCATGCGACGAAGGTAATGACAGGCAGAAAGTTCGTTGTCGAGGAGAGACCGAAGTTGTACTGACTGACTGACTGACTATAATTCGGATCTGCTTATCCCTCAACTTAGGTGGTAAAATTTGATGCTGTTCGCTACACTGACTTTATGAGTAAAATGCGAAAATTGCCGACGTCGTGTTTGTGCTAATTCGGTGTCGCGCAGTTGCACACTGCTTTGCAGAAGAAAAAAAAAACAGGCATTCATCCATTAATACTTATATTGTGGTGACAATCATCGTAGACGCTATTTCTCGTCTTTCAGTAAAGACGTCGGGATTGCGGGAACCTTGGCGATGTCTGCCAAACCCATGACCCTGTGCCACTTGTCCGTTAACTGCCATGGTAAATGACCTAGATTGTTACAGAAAGTTTTACAACGAATTCAGAAATGGCGAATTCCTGGATAATGCTCTTGTTGTGGGCTTTCGACATAGCTGCATAACTACTTCAAAGACGTTTTGTAGATTACATTAATAGATTTGTCACTACTTCTCAAAGTAGTATTGTCGGTTCCCCCTCGGGAACTAGACCGTTTTTTTAAACATAATTTGTTTAAAAAGACAGTAGCTGAGTAGAGAGCCGCTTCGCAGGATAAATACCGGACAATTAAATGTATTATTAGAATCACTTCTCCTTATCGAAGTAAATTGAAAGCTGCTCTTTAAGGATAAAGGTAACTGAGTAACGTTACAGGAATTATTGTAATAAATTAATAATTACATTGCTAAATTACCAAACATAGATATCCATAAAACTACAATTAGTTTAATTGCGAAAACGAAAATATGACAGAGGCGTCAGTAGGTTACCACACCAGACATAACCATCGCGGCAAAAATAAAAGAAATCGGGAAAAAAAAGATTTTGTTTCGTTTTTGAAAGTATTAAACTTTTTAGAAAGTGTCTTCCACAAACATTTCTGGAAAAACAAAAACAAAAAAGTGGAGAAACGGCACTATAAAGGTTAGGTCATTAGTAGGGTTCCGTGTTTTCGGAGTTTATTTTTCGTCAAATTCGAAGGGTATTTTTCGGAGCTTATTTTGTGGTGAAAAAATTCTGATCTTATCGTAGTTTCTTTTGTTTGATTCCCAATTTTCCGAAATTTGGAGTTTAATTTCGCAGTGTGTCGTATTACAAATAAATAAGTAAATAAATAAATAATGTCCGAACTTAAACGTATGAGTGGTACGGTTGGCCTGGCAGAGGTCTTCGCATTCTCAGATCAAGTTCCCACCTAACGTCTCCAAAGGACGACGATCTTGATGGTGTGGAATGCATGTTGCGGAAGCACTGTGGAAGTTAACATATAAAACGTAGTAGACCCGTTAGCGTTCTCCGCCAAGTCACATTCAGGACTAAGTAACTCCACGAGAGAGCCGCAGTGCCGCAAGCTGGCGCTGCTTCTTAGAGGTCGATGACGTGACGGTATTCCAGGAGAGCTTCACAGACCGCCACCAGGGGCAATCTTGAAATCTGTTCATTATAGTTTTAAAATTAGTTTTCTTGACTTTTCTTCCGGCAGCCCAGAAACAATAGTCTAGACTAGTGTTTCTGTGCTGCCGCCACAACATGGACCACATCTAAACCAAGAAATAGGAGCAATCATTACGTTTCCGTACCCCTTTAACCACATCCAAATTGGATCCGGGCGCTTTTTCTTTTTTTTTTTCATACGGCTTTTTTGGTTACAAGAGAAAACATGTGAATCTTTCTGCATGGGGGCGCTGACACCCTATTCTATTCTCGCTGTTCCACCCTGCTAACCCTGCTGCTCAGAGTAGTCTGCTTCTCGTGCCCCAATGGTGTGGTTGGCACGTGTGGTTGGCACGTGTCCGTGTGGTTGGCACGTGTCCCTTGAAGAGGTCACAGATGCATGGGAATTTCTGTCCTTGTGTGTCGGTTTATGAACCTCTGAGCTGGAGATTCCAGGAATCCATCTCGGGGAGTGTTGCGCCATTCCAGTAGGGCATCGATCGGTCGCTCCGTAGCTGCATTTGTTCATCAGCTTTTTCGCTGCCTGCATCGCGCTCTCCTCCAACCCCTTCGACTGAGGGTGTAGGGGCGGGAGGTCACGTGGAAGATTCCTCGCTTTTGCGGGAACTCCTTTAATTTGGCGCTATTAAACGGTGGGCCGTTGTCTGAAATTAGCCTGACTGGTGGTCCATGTACTGCAAACGTTGTCAGGCAACACTTGATCACGGGGTTGGCAGTTGTCCTCCGGAGTTGGTGCAGTTCACAGTAGAAAGAGTAGTATTCCACTAGCTCAATGTAGTAGTGACCCGAGTGTTGGAACAAGTCTATTCTTGCCAGGGTGCAGTTGGCGCAGGATGGTTAATGAGAGGTTTCTGTTGTTGTCTCGGCTCGCTTTCCTTGCACACGCTGCAGTTTTCCACCATTTCCTTGATGTCGTTCTGCACTGCAGGCCAGTAGAGAACTTCTCTAGCACAGTGCAAAGTATTTTTTTCTTCTTGCCTACGTGTACTATTTATTTAGACATAAGCATACAGATGACCGTGTCTTTGTCGGTGTCTCTATGTCGGGTTCCCGCGGCGTCTGTGTCGTTTCTTCCGTCGCCGGCGTGCTTGCCGATGTCGCTCCTCCCAGGAGGCTGGCTGCCTCTCGTGGCGTCGGTGTCAACGAGCCTACAATTGTTATACTGCTTAAAGCTTTAGAACGAAACTAGAAACACCGTGCTGGAAACTGGGGCTAATACAAAAAGTCACAGCATATCCACGTGGTGAATGATGATGAGTGGGCGAAGCTCCGGAGTGAATCGTCGGTAAACCAGCGATTCTTCCGTTAATTCGCCCACTCATCGCCATGTAAAGACGTGAGAAACACTGTGTGTGTGTGTATACAAACCACAATCTATCACACACCACAGCTATGGCCGAACGAAACGTCTAGAAAGTCTCGCTTAAACCGCGCGTCGGCACCTTCGGGCTGAGCTCGCCTGATGCGTTTTGCAGACGCCTCACGAGCTCTCGCTGCATCGGGGTCTGCCTGCCGATACGCGCGCTTTCTTGCCGCTTCCCGTTCCCTGACGTTCTGCAGATCCTCTTGGCGCCGCTGCCGTGCCGCTTCGGCTTCCCGCTCTCGTACGGCCGGATCTTGGCGACGCTGCCGTGCCGCTTCGGCTTCCCACTCTCGTACGGCCGGATCTTGGCGGCGTCGCCGAGCAGACTGACGACGCGATTCGGCTTCCCGCTCTCGCACGGCCGGATCTTGGCGGCGTCGACGCGCAGCCTGACGACATGCTTCGGCCTCTCGCTCTCGCACGGCTGGATTCTGTCTGCGAGCGCGCGCTGCCGCCGCCTTGCGCGCTCTCCGCTCCGCAGCCTTGTCTACTGCCTCCATCCAGCTAAACTACGAGCAGCGCCAAGAGCGAGTGCCTTTTATAACATGAGCTAAGCGCCATCTGTCATCTCTACATAAAGTTAATTCCGGAACACGCCATCTCTTGAGCCATTCATAAACTAAACCTCGAAGTGGCTACATACCCACAACTAGGAGGGACAGACCCACGCCTTAAGGAGCTTCGCCCCTAAAAGTGTACAGGATGACCCCTGAGTTCTAGTTTCCCCAGGTCCATTACGATGGCACCTTTCACTGGCATCACTAAAAAGGTATCAGCGCAGTAGTGCACTTTATGGCCGATTCACACGACGGACTGATCCGCGGACGGATTGATCACGTGACGACATGTCCGCGGATCGTCCGTCTCCCAAGCGCATCCACACGAGGGACACGACGAGCACACGCCAGCGAGGACGGACCGAACCTGATCGCCACCCCACAGTGCCGCGAAACTCCAACATCGCACTGTGGCACCGTTGTCCAAGAGAGAAATCGACGTTTGCTACCGCGATAATAAATCGTACGCCGCTGTTACGTACAGATCGAGACAAAACACCGTGATAAGCTTCGCGCGAAGCGCCACTACCTTTACTGACCCAAAGCATGAGAGTGACACAGGCATGGTCCTGCTCGAGAAGGGTTCCGCGTAGAAGCGACGAAGTTCTGGGCTCGCGGAGGGGCGTTCGAAGATGCCTTCACGCATTCCGCGCTCGTGCACAACACTCAAGTACACCACGGCCACAAGAGAGGTCTTGCTCGGTGAAATCCTGATTGGACGTGCACGAATCATCGCGGCGTGCTAAACGAGTTTTGACGGGAGCTTCTTGACGCGGACCCGGAGGAGTACCGGAACCTGCGTCGCGTCAGCCAGACAAGTTTCTGCAGTTTCTTTCACACGTGAAACCAAGAAACGCGCGACAAAATGAACCAGCGAACGCACAACACACAACGATGCGCCATTTTTGTTTTCATCGCCCAGAAACAAAACAAATAAAGAGAAAACAATGTACCGTTGCCAGACTAAACGCTTTTCAAGTCGATCTCCCGCCAAAAGTCCGCGAGTGAAAAAGGCGCTCGGCTTTATCAGTCCGCGCGTCCGCGGACGAGGCGCGGATCGCAGGAATCGGTGACGTGCCGGTCACGTGGTACACGGTCCGCGGACGAAAATCGCGATTCGGTCCGTCGTGTGAATCGGCTATTATCGGTGCCATTGCGCTGGTACCACTCTTTTATTGAATTTCACTTCGTCAAATTCAGTGAAACTAAACACTTTATACTACAACTATGTATAGGGTGCTACCATCTGCTTCATCGACGCCCTTTTGATTGGTCAAATCAAACCTGGTTTGTAATTCTTGTCAGCCTAGTGGCAGATAATATGTAAGTTAAGAAAAAGATCATTTTGGAAGGAGTGCTGTCAGGTTTGAGAGAAACTGTCCTTTTGTAACTACCTTTTCTTTTCAAGGAGACCTTCGCCATTTGTCACGGCTGGGGCCATCGCGGCCGTCGTGTTCGGCTGTTTGCTGCTGATCGCCTTCATCTTCGCCTGTGTCATCTGGTGTTGCAAACAAGGATCAGTCACAGCGGTGCGTATTGATTGGAAAACCTGTGCATAAGCATTGATATCTTTAGACTGACCGTTCACCTCGTGTCACAATATCTAAGCCTGTTCTAAAGGAGATCTTCTCTCACCTCTCTTGGTCGCGCGCTCGTCCTCAAGACTAAGTATTACTACGACTCAATCTTAACGCTTTGTATATTAGGTAAATGTTAACTTTAAACACACTGGCGAGGTGGCGCAAGCCGTCGCCCGACTAAAAGGGTTCGGTCGCATCTATCCACCTCTACATCCAAATCCAGTCACTCAATCTTCACTGGGGCAGCGTAACTGATTTTAATTTGGCACTCCCTCATAGATTTGACTAGGAGCATCAGAACAAGAGAGAAAAAAAAGGGGAGGGGGGGGGCGGTCACCCCCTCCCCCTAAATTTTAAGCATAACAAAAGAAAATTCAAGTAAACGAAACGAGGAGAATATTTCCCGCATTTCTTACGTTGCAGCAGACTATACTAATTGTTCCTAAGATTTTCGACCCTATAACATATTCAGTTTTATCGGTGTCGTTGCCAACAGACCGATCTCACCAGCTATTTTCACTACGCCACGTCTGCCGCAATGCATCGAGGGAACTTTAGTATTCCTGCACGTGCGACAACCTCTTTGGAGTTCTGCGCGTGTAGACCACGAGACAGCACGGGCCTCCTTGTTCACTGCCTTCTGCCTCCTGTGAACGAACGTTATGGTGGCACCACGCATGCGCCTAACGTTTTTCTTTTTTTATTCCTTATTATTTTCTTTATTCAGAGATCACCCCGAAGTGCCCGAGGGCGTTACAGCAGGGGGTTTCAGTGCTGGAAAAAGAATCTTAATTTTCACTAGACATTGCAGCTCCGACAGCCCATTCCACTGTCGTATCGTTTTAACAAAAAAAAAAAAAAAGAAAGAAACGAAAAAAAAAGGGAGGTTGGCGTACATGTTTGTTCTGGCGTGGTACTCTCTAATTTTGAAAGCATGATCGTTCCGTTTAGAAATATAATATAATTCTTTTAAATAAGTTTCGCGGTTAATTCAAGTTTTATTTTTAAATATCAAAAACAGAAACTTTAAACGCAATTTTTTTACGGCGGGCTGAGAGAGGTTCCTAATTGAGTTCAGTCTTCATTCGAGTACAGTTGTCTCTCCGCCCGTCACCGTCCCAGAAGGAACCTTGCAGCTCTATGTTGTATTTTTTAAAGTTTGTCTATTAAGGTTGTTTGTTCCGGGTCCCAGACGGCACAGGCATATTCCAAAATTGGCCTAACACATGTTAAATGCGCGGTTCCCTTTAATTTAGGGAGTGAACATTCTAGGCTTCGTTGAATAAAGTTCAGTGCCCTGCCAGCCTTTACAACCGCGTCATCCACATGGGAATTCCACAAACAGTCAGTTGATATCGTGACACCTAAGTATTTATACTTAAAGTCCTTGTTTACTATATTGTTATGTATATAAAATACTGGGTTTCAATTTTCTTTTTTTTAGTGTGATCGGTCCATTGTAAGAGAAGTGCGACGCCATCCAGCGGAAAACACATTGTTTTTACAAAAGGATTCTTGCGCCTTCAGAAATATGCGGATAACACTTCCGCGTTACGGCGGCGAAAATGTAAAACAGAGGAACAGAGATGGTGTTGCGACAGTCCACTTCCAGCTGGATTATGGAACTGGAAATGAGGCGGTCCAGCTGGATTCCAGCTGGACCCAGCTGGAATCCAGCTGGACCGCCTCATTTCCAGCTGGAGCCAGCTGGATTCCAGCTGGACCGCCTCATTTCCAGTTCCATAATCCAGCTGGAAGTGGACTGATTTTCGCCGAGTGCTTACGCGATGATCCATTTCTACCCCAGATAACGGAGCCCCTTGTGCAGTCGTCGCACCACGTGACAGAGGGTTACGCTGCTCCAACCAGCTCGGTTGATCATCTGTACCCGCCTGGCTCTCTACCTTGTGGACAGCCCTGGTCTCAAGCCCCGTTCTACCAGCAACCATACCGCCATCCCGAACCGCACCCACCGCCGTACCTCGTTCCGACGGCGGAGTCTGCGGCGTCGATGCCTCCAGCCCCACCGCCTTACGACTACAAGGATGGACTCCGTTACTAGAGCTAGGCGCTGTCAGACACTGTGAGGTCCAGATACTCGCAGGGGTCATGTGCCTCAGTGTTGAAGATATGGCAGAAAAAGTCTAAGCTCCTGCAGTATCTTTACGGCTGTTAATGTTCACAGCGTTCCCCTTCTGTCGATTCCATGGATCGACAGAAGCACCAAATGTGTTCATCCATGTTAAGGAGTTATGTGCGGAATGATTAGGCCGTGAATCTAACCGGTCGGCCAGATACACAGTGATTATTAAAAAAAAAGCTGCAGAGTACTGCAAATTTGTTTTCTTCATAAACACGTTTTTTTATTATGTAAGCAAACAGATGTCGTCGTCAATCATTCGTTGCCTGTCCGTATTCTGCTGCGGTCATTATCCCAGTAAACCAATCACCTGCTATACTACTGCAATCTATTGCGGTGTCCATGGGCGTACCAACCGGGGGGGCAAAGGGGGCACTTGCCCCCCCCCCCGCTCTCAGAGTGAGGGGGCAAGGCATGTATCTTGCTCCCCCTGAAACACCCGCCACTGGGCAGGGCAAGCACTGGCAGGCGGCGCCCAAGGGATACCAAGGGCACCGGCCCTGGGGGGGGGGGGGGAGGGGGGCGAGTCTGGTTTGCCTTCCTCCCCCCATTCAAAACCAAGTTGGTACGCCACTGTCTTATCACCATCTGAGCACTTGTCCTCTATAATTCATGATAGGCTAAGAGGAACCCAGTGGATGGTCCACCTCCGGAGTCCGGTGACAGTTCGTTTCCCT
The DNA here is from genome assembly GCA_037355805.1 of Ixodes ricinus. Lineage (NCBI taxonomy): Eukaryota > Metazoa > Arthropoda > Arachnida > Ixodida > Ixodidae > Ixodes > Ixodes ricinus. The sequence continues at coordinate 38,810 of JAZHYW010018022.1, forward strand.
GCGCCCGGCCAGAGCCTCCTCCATACTCGCAAAGCCTGGCAGCAGTGGCGTCACAAAGGGGGGGGGGGGCGGATCGCCCCGGGTGCAGCGCTCAGGGGGATGTCGCGGCGGGCCACGAGAGGGGAGGGGGACGGGGGGGGGGGGGGGGCGCGGCGGGCTACCGCCCCGGGTGCCGCTGGCCCTCGTGACTCCACTGCCTGGCAGTTCGATGACGGAGCCATAGGCCGTGTCCCAAAATTTACTCGATCCTACTCCAGGGTAAGGGTTTTGTACTTTGGCGTTCCAAAACCTACCCGCGTCCAGCGCTTTTCAATCTGTGTTGTCACGTGACACGACCCGCCGGAGTTACTCGGATCCATTTGGGTAAGATTTGGAACACAGCCATAGAGTGCCCGGTCGCAGATTTGGAGCGCGAGGATCTGGTAGCACAGAGCATTTCTGGTATTCAGCGCACAGCTTTTGCACCGGCGAGGACCCGAGACATGGTTTTCAAACCCGACGAGAAAAGAAGCGGTAGACCGAGGAACGCGAGAAGCACGAGTGGACATTGCATCGCTCGGAACAAGTGTGTTTCGGCGTCTCGCCGCAGCGGGGCGCCCGTTACATGACTCATTGTCTGCCGCTCTACCTCTTCACTTTCGCCGGCCGCGTCTCGTGGCGATCTGCCAGGCTTTGTCAATATAGAGGAGGCTATGGCCCAGCTTTGTCTACGTGTGCGACGAAGTGCTATCAAAGGCAGAGAGCTCGAGCGGAGCATCTTCTGGTTTGTAATGGAAGGATGCATTTCTGATTATCCAGCCACTGTCATTCTTATCTATTTATCACTACATGCATGCGGCGAGTAGTTTATGTATTTGTAAATACAGTTTGTCATTAAAGTTAGAGCCGGAAAATGATGATGCACAAAAACTGCCACGTTCCGGTTATTGAGTTAACAACACGAACAAAGAGTCCTAAAACTGAACTACTACGTTTTCGTTTTTTTTTTTACCTAGGGCTTTTGGTTTTAATGAAAAACAGACTTTGCGACATACATTTTTATTTTATAACTGAGAGAACAACTGCTTTGGATAGTATTCGCATAATCACCTACGATGTGTTGGAAGCTCATATACTACTCAGTAAATATTTGTGCAAAGTTGAATGGTTCAAGACACCCTGCAACGCGTTTCTAACTATTTTAAATGGCACGCCCTATTCGCGAAACGAGTGTGCAGATGATAGTAATACCATAAAAATGTTTTAAAAGTTATTTAGGAAGTAATGTGTTTAGGAGAACCTCCACGACGAGGGCACGTAGTCAAAATGTGAAATCGCCGTCTGGGTGGTGGAGCCACCCGGCCAATTCAAAACACAAAGCTCACTTTAGCCCTCCATGAAAATGTGATTTTCACATTTTCATTAGCACCGAAACCCCTTTGCATCAGGGCAGCCGCTCCCAAGGGAACGTCTCATGCGCGACGTTCCCTAGGGATAGAGGGCGCAAGCTGCCGCCGAATTCGAAAGCAGAACACAATTTAGCCCTCTATAGAAATATTAAATGTGAAAGTTCTTGCTAGATGGCGCAACTTACCGCTCAGCTTCAAGGCAACACCCTCCATAAAAATGTAAAAACATGAGCGCCCCGGTTAGGTGGCGCGAGCTGCCGCCTAATCTTAAAATTAAACCTTGCTTTATTCTTTTATAAATATGTAATAATGTGAGAATTACTGGTATGATGGCGCATGCTGCAGCCCCACTCAACAGACAGAGTTAACTTTAGTTTTCTATTCGATCATTGAAATAACAGAAATCGCGATTCTGACGGTTGTCTAATAACGTAGGTAGTGAAGGCTAACGTCTGTTCGCTTGCCTCCTCCAACGTCATACCCTCTCTCAAGAGCCAGACTGACGTCAGAAACCTCAAGAGCCTCGGGTTGGGATGCCTAGGGAACTAAACGTAACGAGACGTAGCGTAGCGACACCGACGCCCGTTCGTTAATGATTTCACTTCTACGATCAACCAGCAGGTTCGCGACAGGGATCCACTTGGGCATATATCTAAAAGCACCGCGGGTTCTTTTTGGTGCAGAGATGCAGAACTAGACTGTCGTATTTCCCGGATTCGTTTTAGAAAATTATCGTCGGTGCATCTTGCGTCTTTGTTTTCTGGAAGTATGGGACCCTCTAGTTGCGCTTGATTCGTTGGCTTGATTATTGGAATTGGTTCCCTCTTGCGCCAATATACATATGCGGGGTTATTAATGCAGTTTTGTCACGCCGACCATACAAATTATACAAAAGGTCCGACTTCGCTACGATTATGGCAGTTTGGACCGATTCAGCGCCTGCAAGTTTTTGTTCTGTCAAAACTTTCAATGCGCAATTTATGCGGATGAGGACGACTGGGGTTTGTTCTTTTCTATTGTGTTGCTCTAAAAGTCTAGGAAGCGGAATTCTAGAGGGCACTCTCTACATTCTAAATCAATATACATTATGGCATTACTGATTTCTGGAATTTGACCTCTCGCTTATTTAGCCCATGATCATAACTTACCGTTCTCGATCGTTGTTGTCAAGAATGTCTCCTTTTCTATCGTGTTGATCTAGGAGTCTAGGAAGCGGAATTCTAGAGGGCACTTTCTACATTCTAAATCAATATATATTATGGCATTACCGACTTCTGGAATTTGACCTCTTGCTTATTTAGCCCATAATCATAACTTACCGTTCTCCATCGATGTTGTCAAGAATATCCTCACAAAATACTACGCAAGGCTTACCTTTCTATCAGAACTCCCTCTCTCCCTAATACGAAGTTTATCACTTTCTTGTTAAATTTTTCTTCTAGTTTTTTTTTACGTATAACCGGTAAATATTTTTAACCTAAACCTCACCTTTAAACCATTATGAACTCATACATGCAGAACGAACAGAAAACGGCAATAACATCAATATTTATTGACATCCACAGTAGACTAATTTAGAAAAGCAAGGTCTTAGAGGACACTTGGCGCACCAGGGGAATCACTTCACATCACTTCCATGATCTGCTGGAACTTCACCACAGACTCAACCGGTCTTCACGCAGCACTTCCAGGAGACAACTTGCATCAACACTGAAGCGGCGGACTTCAAGGAGCGGCCGCAAAATTCTGGATCCTTCGAAACGAGAACACCTTGAAGTTGTCCGCGGTATTCGCGTCTCCAGCTAGTTGCTCGCCCTCCCGCGGCGGAAAAGGGAAGCGCTCTAGTGAGGGTCCCCCGATTCTCCCGTGCAGCCGGCGTGGCGGAACTGCGCGCGATCATGGCTCGCAAATTGTCATTTCCGAACGCAAATAACACTCTTTACTGTCCCAACGTAGTGCTGCAGCCGGTATGGGATTGTATCTTACTAGAGAGCTATAGTATTGCGTATAGAAGCAAACGCAAGCGCTGTGCGTTTGCGTTAGAGTTGCGTGCCCCACGTTGTGCGTGCGCCTCATCGCCATGCGCCATTCCAAGACCTAAATTTGGGCGCTGCGCACGCGCAGTGTAGAACACGCAAAGCTAACGCAAACACATAGCGCTTGCGTTTACTCGTATACGCAAAACTAAAATTCACAACTGTTTCACCGGCTTGCAACGCCAACGCAACGTGCTGCAGTGAGCAGACGTGCAAGCAGGTAGACGTTCCTTCGAAATGGAAAGGCTGAGATTGGCAAAACGACGGAGCATAAAAGTGAAAGTAACTAAATGCTATTAAAAATTGATAACTTATATATATATATATATATATATATATATATATATATATATATATATATATATATATATATATATATATATACTTTTCTTTTTTTTTTTTAGGGCATTAGGTCTGGAAAGATATTGGCGGCGACTTTGTAACTCTTGCCGAGTGTCAAAAGTCGCGACATTGAAAGCAAAATACGCTTTACCCACAACTAATGTAATTTTACAGGGATTTCTCACATTAGCGAGAATGTTTTGATTTTAGACTATTGTTTTATAACTTGGTCATTAAAAATGCTACAGTTGGCACCAGTGATGGTAATTAGCACACTTTTGATTGTCATACTTGTTCGAGCGTTTGAAATTAGATAATAAGCAACAAATTATACTAAATATTTCAAAATTGCGTATTAAATTGTTCGAATTTTAATACTATTATTATTAATACAAATCACGGCAATCTATGCCCCCCTAACGCTACAATCACAAAAATACGTAATTTAACCATAATAGTCTTTCCAGAAAGGTATCAATTTTTTAGCATATGAAACACTCTGACATTTTATCAAGATAGACAAACAGTCAAACACTGGATGCAATGTAAAGTCCTATGCGTCACGGATTGCTATAAAAACACACACACTTCAGCTGTCTGACTCTGATTTCGTCTTTGGGTTGTTGTAGTGAGAACAGCATTTATTAATTTATACGTTTTGTGGGCATATTGTAAAATTTTGATTTATTCTGTTACGATTGTGCTGGGAATAACGATCAAGCAATTAATCATCTAAATACCCCAAACCAGTTAAAAGGCCCGCAGTTCATTCTTTCCCATCACAACTATCTGAGCGAGAAAAGGCAGCGAGAACGCGCAAATATCAGCACTGATTTTTTCAACAACTACAATATTCTATGTGGTGTATGAAAGACCCTGTCTTTAATAGGACACTGAAATCTCCAAAATAATTTGAAGTGCCTGAATCGAACACGTACGTATGTCACAACAAAAAAAAATGTTTCCGCGAACAACTTATTTAACTCAATCTTTACGATGTGAGACACATCTTGACCTATAAAAGAATTCGAAATTAAGACATATATCGTCAAATTAAATCTAAAATATAGGTTAGTTTCGGTTTCGCTCCAGAATTAAAACGTGCTTCCTGGAGTAAGTATTACGCTCAACACCGTTTTTGTTTTCAGGGCAAAGAGGTGACCTGTCCTCATAACATCCTAGCTTTCTCGTATTACCAGATATAATTTGTGTCGCTCAGTGAAGCCAGCGGACTAGACAGGCTCAGCAGCGGCACGCACCTCCGACCCTCACTATAACCGCCATTTTGGAAAGCGAGTGGCGCCACCTATAGTTAGTTGGAGTCGCGAATAAGCCTTCAGCGGCTCCCGCAACTTCGGGAGTGACTGACGCTGACGAAGGCATTCTGCCTAACACTGCCGGCTTCAAGGAGGCTCAGAAACCCTATGCTGCAGTCGTCTGAAGATCGGCAACTCCGTGATCAGCAGACAGGAATCAGCTCCTCATGCAGACGGCACGACCCAGAACCGCAGCATCAGGCCATGACCCCAGGAAGAAAGCCAGGAGTCCACGCAAAACTTGGTCCGCGCAAACCCCGGCATAGCCGCACCTGAAACAACAAAACCCAACAAACCGAGACAGTACCAGACCAACCATCGGAATTCGACAAAATCTGAAAGAAATAGAAAGTTTATACGAGACATCTTGGTACTAATACTAGTATGGGAGCTCATGTTACCTCTTCAAAAACGATTCGACTCCCTTAAAACACTTGGGTGAGATTGGAGAGTGAATCCCAACTCCACCATCGACGCAGAACGAATCCACGGTCAGTCACGGCTCACCTGAAAAGAAAGAAAAATACAAGACAGTACCAGAAAACAAAACCATCTCCACTAAGAACACATAAAAACAAACAAAAATACAAGACGGCACCAGTAACAGAAGCATGGACACCAAGGTTTCCAGTAGAGCGTGTAGAAGTTAGTCGATACCCTAGCAAATCGCATTTGCCGGGATACGATTTGCCGAGATATCAACTGACTGAGGAAATAAACAAGATAGAACGAGCTACAGAGAAAGTCCTTTATTCCTTTCAAGCCACATATTCGCATGCTACAAAGCTCCTGAAAGGCAAAGACACGGTTAGGTGTGGAAACCTGCGATTCCCGTAAGCTGTGCATGTTTGTGAAGCGGCGAACACTGAAGAGAAGCAGAGAAAAGTTCATCCAAGTTTTATTAATAACCACTACAAGTATACAGAAAAATAATTTCACACAAAAAAAAAAAACTGCAACCTGAGAAAAAAAAATTAGCGAAAGCCACATTTGCCGTCTAAAGCAAAGTATTTCGTGAAAGAAAAACTCAAGTCCGCGAGCACAACCAAGTTCTAAAGGTGTGCGAGCAGTGGTTCCAATCGAATAGTGCCGCGTGAATCAGCCTCCAGACTAGGAGGCCATCGAGGCACAACGCGTCCACGTTCAGCCGCGGCCCATCTGAAAAGAAATAAAATACAAGAAAGTATATCAGTAAACACATTTCCAACCCTACCAATGTCCCCATTGGATTGCGTAGAGTCATTCGATATCTAGCAAATCGCATTCTGCGGGATGCCACTTGCCCTAATATCGGCTACCTAAAAAAAAAAAAATAATAAATTAGGCAATACAGCGACTGGGAAAGTCCATATTCAAGAGCCGCGCATTGACACATTCGCACACTGAAAAAAAGTTCCTGAAAGGCAACGACACGGTTAAATATGCAAGCCTGGGATTCCCGGAAGCTGTGCGTGTTTGTGAAGGGAGGGGAGCACGAAAGACAAGCACATAAAATGATTTTTCAATTTTTATTATAAACCAGTACACATTTGCGAAGGGAGAGAGATGCTTCCAACACGACTGCGGACCTTCAAAGCACACGGAAAGGCCGAATCACCGGATACAGTGCGCTATGCGCGCCGTCGAAAAATAGTGAATTCCACTCACTTGCAGCCGAATGTCCCAGCCGACAAGCGGTGGATACAAACAGCCTGATGCGAAGTTCTCGTAGGTGAAGGCCACGACGCCGACGAGGGTCTCGACGCCGAGGGTCACGTCGACCTGAAAATCCCCGTCCCAAAAGCCAGACCGCCTAAAACACTACTATGTACGCGCTTCAACCGTCGAGCGCTAGCTGGAACTTAGGTTTTTGCGACGCCGAGTATGGCTTTTGCGACAGGGGAGCAGTTGGCCCCGCTATGCATGCACCCAGTCTCGCGGCTAACCTTAGAACCGGTACGCAGGACTCGAACCAACATCGCGAACGCGAGCTGATCTTAGCCTATGCATGCCCTAGAGTTCCAGTCCTGTGTAGTTTTTGTTTGGTTTTCCACTAGAGGCCAACGCTCGTGTCGTATAACGGGGTCTTGAGCCTAAGATTTGGCTCGCCCGTCCGCTCACCCAAGGTGACGAGTCCCGCGGCGGCCCTTGTGGACACGTCCGGATTGGCTCGCACAACACCGCATACTGTTCAGTCCAAGTTCCGTCTCACTGGCACAACACCGAGGAATGGCCGCGCTCGTCGCACAACCCCGACGATTGGACGGTCTTGCCGTCACACCAACGAGGATTTGTAGCTGCGAGAGAGAGAGGCAAAAGCTTGTCAAATATGCAACCATCCCGAATGCCACCGAGCAAACAGACTTTTAGCAGACCGTACGCTAAGGTCACGCGTTGTTAGCGACTTTCGCCGTCAAGTTCGAAGCATGGACTAAGCACGCGCCCGATAGGTCCGCCATCTACAGCGGCAGAGCGCGCCTCTCGAACCATGCCTTCCGCAGGGCCTTCCGCAGTGCTTTGGCTGCGCGCATCGAAGCGTTGTCCAAGGCAGGAAGCTCGCGCTGGAAGCGACTGAAGCTCCTCCGTGCCTTTCTGACCTCGTCAGTGACTAACTCTAATGAACGCTAGGCCCAAACGCAACGCCAAGAACAAAGTAACCAACTCCTCGATGAATCCTCGGCAGGGGTATTCACACGAGGGAGAAATCCGAGCGATTTCTCCCTCGTGTGAATACACTTAAAAAAGCTAGTAAAAAGCTAGTAACTGCAGCAGTTACTACCTATTTCTGACCGTTACTACCTTTCACTAACTATTTGCTACCTGAAACGCGCGATAGGTAGTAAAAAGCTAGCAAATGCAGCCATTACTACCTTTTTACTAGCTATTTACTACCCCAAAGGCGCGGAGAAGATGGCGGCGCTAGAGCACTATATAGCTCCTACGGAGCAGAGTAGCGCAATCCTTTGATCCGCGTGTTTTGCCGACAACATGGCCGACAGAGCAGCTCGGCGCGAGTCACGTGGTACTCAGGGTTCCAGGAGGCGGCCCGCCCTATGGGAGAATACATGGAGATCGACGCAACACGGCTAATTAAAAAATAAACGGCGAGTTCACACTTTTCAAAACTAGTCTGTCGTGAAGTTGGTAAAGCACTAAACACTTTATCAAAGTTTTAATAATATCGGATGCGTGTGCAAATTTTGAGAAGGCAATTTCCAAGGCAATGGCGTTTGAAGCAGACGATTTTTGCACGCAGCGGAGATGGGCTCTTTGGGTTGGCCGGAGCGGGTCACGTGGACGCTGTGACGTCGCCGCGTCGTCTGCTGCATGATGCCGCTCGTGCAATTTTTAAAAACAAATTACGTCCTTACTTGGCACACAACTCAGCGCAAATGATTCTAAAATGTTCCTTTATTATGTCAAAAACTATTGTCGTTCCGTACATCTCCACAACATTGAAGAAACAACGATTTTCTCACGTTCCCCATGCATTTCTGACCGAGTTGGAACCTCCGGGCGTTCGCCACTAGTCGCCGAGAGACGGCGTTCTAGATTGCGCTACTCTGCTCCGAAGGAGCTATATAGTGCTCTAGGCGGCGCTTGCTTCATACCCGATTGCCAGCTTTAGCGACGTACTTGCTGTTTCGGAACGCAGGGGGAGGTATCCACACGCAATCGTAGCGTCAAATATTGTATGAGGGGGCATGTTTAAGGGTTGGAGCTGACTTTATAACGATCGCAGCCTCCGTACCAGCACGACGTGGAAGCCAGCGCCCCAGCGCTGCAGCGAGCGCAGCGGCCATTGTTGATGCAATGGCCATGCGTCTTACTTCTTTCCTTCTTGTTTGCATTCGTTTGTGAGCGTTTATATTTTCATTTTGGTTTTTAACTGGGATGAAAATAGCCACGTAGCACATACTAAAACGTTTCCGAAAACAGAAAAAAGTTCAATATGTTTTTTTTTCAATATTTTTTATATTTGCATTTTTTTAAATCGTATGTTTTTCTCTCACAAGAGACGCTTGGCAACATTGTACGACAAGCAAGTTGGGCGGTCGGGCGGTCGGGGCCAGTCGGAGTTCCCAAGACGCTAATTTCTTTTATGTGAAACTGCCGTTTTTGCCTTGTGTCGTGTGCAGCTCTCGTGTTCCCGCGTTGGAGTGCATAGTTAACGTGGTTAACGTTCGTGCGCTCGACGGGGCGAGAGTGTGTGCGTGGACCTGGACTGCTCCGAGGATAGTTCTAACGAGCCGGTGCCGCTGTCACTGGGTTGGATTTCGTCGTCCAAAAAGCTTTTCTCCACCTCCTACTTGACACTGAGAACTTCTTCACGGTTTGTGTGTGCTCGGTGGTTGAATGATTCTGATTGAGCTGTCTTCGGTCATGACAGTGCACTGTCACAACCGTTGATGTGCGTCGTTAATAGTGTATGTAGCTTTGGGACTAATGAAAAAAAAAACTCTTTTGGCATTCTACGAGTCTTTCTGAATTTGCCAAAAAAACGCGAGCATTCGTCAGTGTACTACAAAAATTAAGACGCGAGCTGCACGCGGTATTCATTTTGCATGCATTTTTGTAGTGCAGCACGCGAAAGGAGTGCAGCTGCCGTCGTACTCTCCGTTAATTACAGCCTTCGTGCGCCGCCGGGGACGGCAAGAAAGCTCTCGCCGACGGCGACCGCATGTATCGATTTAGCGAGCGACGATGCGATCGACGGTGACAGCGACGAACGACGGCGATTTCTCACGGTCACCCGTCGCGTCGCTCGGTTTTTTTTAATTTCCAGGAAACGTCGCCCATCGCCTTGGCCGCTTGTTTCCGTCGCTTTCATGCGGTTTGCCTCGTCGCGCAACTTACCTGTCGACTGCGAATAACTGACGTGCTGATACACGACGACCAGTTTGGCGCACTCAAAATGGTCAGTATAAAAGGCTTAATGGCAGTCAGATAAGTGAGCGGGGAGGAAGTAACCGAGTGGGCTAACCCGTCTCACCTTGAAACCTTGCGCTGGGAACCTCCTGGGTTCGAGCCCCACTGCCCCGCCCGTAAGTTAGCGATTATGGGTGTGTGTTCTTTTGTGTGTGTTCTTTGTGTGTGTTAATGCATTGTGTCGATTGTGTCCTAAAAATGTGGGTGTGCATGTTTATATGTAAATGCAAATGCGGAAGAATTGAAATAAACTAAATAATCGGCTTCTTTTTTGTGTACGTTTAATTGCGCGGTGACTAGCGCCACCTGGATTACTCATTTCCAATTTCAATTTTTTGTTGCTCCCACCACCTGGTGGTAAGTGGCATAACCGCACACCTTTTTTTTTTTCACCGGAAATCACGTGACTAGTTGAGTTGCCGGTGTTCCGTCGGGAGGTAGCGCTAGTTACTAGCTATATGTAGTAAAATACGTGGATTCTACTTTGAGGCTAGTAGCAGTTACTAGCTTCGTGACCTAGTAACCGTTACTAGCTTGACCGTTACTACCTCAGGCTACTAGGTACCTAGTAACATATGTGACAGGCGGTTATTAGCTCTTACCTAGTAAATACTACTAGCTTTTTTTAAGAGTGTACCTCTTAAGGCTGAACGGACAAAAACTCGCCGATTTTCCCAAGGACCTGAAACAGAAGCTTACCCTTTTGATATTACGCCGAAAAAAGACAACAACAACAAAGCTTATTCAGCTAGGGGTTGCTTCACTCAACACTAACCTTCGGTCCCCTTACCCATAGCCACAAAATGAGGAAATGTATCATATTCCAACTTCGTCCTTTTTTTTTTCCTATCTAGGGTTCACTAGCGCTTCTGCCCATGATTTTACGAGTAAGCGCCAATTATAATACACGTACATTTTGTGTGTCATGCGATGGGCGGCATTTTCAAAAGAAATAGATACTAGCCTAATACATTCACCTGCGCGGACACAAACAAATCTCTAAAAAGCTTTTTCTTGAGTGGCATTGACGATAATTGCGGGCTCCTGACACGGCCCCAGCCCCACTTTGGTCGGCTTCGTTCGTATGCCCGCTTGCAATAGACATATCGCTAAATTACCCAGGTATCAACGAGAATGCTCGTAGTGTAGATCTACGCACCGCACGTGTCGACGTCTGCAGCAGTAACTGTTCTAAAGAAAAATCCGTCTTTATCCTGTCCGTGACAGTTTCAAATTGTTTATCACGGAGCTTCGGAGCCACCGGCCTCGGCATGGATTCTTTCAATGCATATCTCAGGAATAGCACTCCGGCCAGGCGACAGCTGGCGAGTTCCATTGGCGCTCGACAACATTGAACCAACTACAGTGAGGCAGTCTTCGTATAACAGAGACATAAAGGCTAGCTGCCCGAAAAATTTCCGTTTCCCGGGTGATGATACGTTGAACAGTTATCATAACTAAGCATATGTTTGCCTTCCACAGCATGAACTTTTTCCCAAATCCGTGGTATATATATATATATATAGTCCAGCGGCGGAAGAGCTAACGTTTGAAAGAGTCACACCAACAGTCGGTCCGACATTAAAAGAGAAAAAAAAAAAACTTAAAACACGCGCAGTTGCACTATAACCGCTCGAATAAAATAAATAGATCAAACTAAAAAAGAAAAAAAGAAGGCACATAATATTAGCGTTTGTGCTCACTTAGACAAATGAAAAAAGTCCGCGTTTGATTTTACCGTTTTGTTAAAACACCCGAGACTGGACGAAAAAAATCTTCAAAGAACCAGTGTAGAAGAGACAGGGAAAGTCAGTCAGACGGCTGACTTCTTACGCTGCCTCTTCTACTTCGGTTGTTTCAAGATTTTTTCACCCAGTCTCGGTGTTTTAACAAAAGGGTAAACTCAAACGCGAACTTTTTCTAATTGTTTGTTTATACGCTCTTTAGCGTTTAACACACAGGCTAAAAATGCCGGCTCACTGATCTGTGACGACTTTGCAGGCAAGAGCTAGTGCGCATGCCCAGAGCGCGTCGCACAGCAAAAAAGAAAAAAAGAATACCGTTATTGCTGTTGCTTATCCGTTCGCGAGCGAAACGTTTTACGCGCCGCATCAAACTGCGCACCCCAACATTCGCAACGTCGTCGCGTTCAAAGTCAGCACGACAGTATCGTCCCGTTACCTCACACAAAAAGTACACGAATTACAAACGATATTACGAAACTACAAACGATATCGCAAGCTCCAATTTTTCCAGACGCTGGAGGCTTTCAGACGTTCCTGCTTACGACTCCGACGTTGCGGAGTTGGAAACAAGACAGTGCACGTAGCGTACGAGAATCCGAACATCGAACTTGTAGCACGGCACGTGATAAAGAGCAAAAACGCTTAGCCAAAAAACGCTGGCGAGCGCAAAAAAAAAAGAAAAAACTTTAGGCCTAACAACTCACCTTCGGAGGTCACTGAGACGGGTCACCAGCACGGAGAAACTGGGAAAGAAAACGTGATTCTGGACAATTTCTTTTATATAGTCCGTTGAGAATGTTGGCTCGACCAATAGCGGTCGCCACAGGGCCATCGTGTTCCATTTATACGTCTCTCGATGCACCTTGAAATGCGACTCTCGGGTTACGTATGGGTTACGTAATAACCCTTCTCATGAGCCTTTGATATTGAAACCGCGCCCCTGGTGGGTTAGGTTTTCGCTCCATTTTTTTGAGACCAGAGTTAATAACTCTTTGTGGCTTCGGAATTCCCCGAGTTCCCCAGATTGCACCACTTTTGTCCCTATTGCATCATCCAAGTTAAGGCGCACATACAAAGATATATATATATAGCCCTGGTTCTAATCATTAAATCATTATGAGACATCATAAATGTAATCAGGAACACGAAGGTCGCTTGTTCAAATTGCAACAAAGCGCTGCTTTAAAACTGTGATCCAATTCCGAGTTCGGTCTGCAGGGACATCCCGTCCCTAGGTCCGAATGTTTGCATGGTTTGCATTGAGTGACAGCCAAACGGACTTCGGCGATGAAAATGTCGCTGCGGTATCTTAATTATGATGCAACAGGGCAGAGGATCGTGCCGGAAATCGATCTGGCAGTATCTACATGATCTCGTGAACGTTTTCGGAAGCCTCATCTGTTAGTTGTCTTTACCTGCGCTGGTTGTCGTTCAGCTCTTTGATCGTCTGCTAACGAAGCGATGCGCACAGGGCGTCTCTTTTGAGCAACAGATGAAGCAAATCTTTGTCAATAAAATCCTCAGCAAGCTCGCCACATTCGCTGGTTCTTGGGGCAAGGTAAGGAGGTCAGCTTATATCATGGAACGGTTGTCCTTTGGCGCGCGTACTGCATGGGCCAACAAGTGCAGTAGGAGTGCCCCAACAAGCTAAACGCTCGGGCCAATCGCCACAGTTTAATTGACAAAATCCAGATGACTGCTGAAAAAGGACAGTTTGGTCGCGGGATTGCGATCTATTGGCAAGCACCAAGCAACTAAATCAGCCTGAAGCTAGCATTTACGGGTACCTTTCAAGGAGCGATGGCAAGTCCCAAGTATACAGTCGAATGTTGCAGACCCTGTTTTTCCGCTCTGCATGCCTCAATTCCCGCGAATTTCTCAAGATAATTTCACTTGGTGTGCCTAGCAGATAACATATAGAAAACACAAAAGACGCATGCGAGATTTTTTGTTTGTTTTATTGTTTCCTTTGCTTCTTCGCAACTTCTATGCATCGTACATCCCGTTAACTGAATGCAGTGCGGTGAAGTGTAGCGCTAGATCGCAATAACGGGCTAATATTGGTCCTTATTTCAAGTAAAGCGTCCAGGTGGGCCGATGTTTGCGCCGATAACGGAACTTGGTGGATTCCCGGGCCTCGAAGTTTTTGCCTGTAATTATTATACTCCCTTTTTTCTTTGTCTGTGTGTGTGCGTGTTTGTGCGTGCGCGCGTTTTTGTGCGTTCGTTTGTTTGTTCGTGATTCATTGTGGTCCAGCAAGGGATGGTGTAAACTGTAGATCGCTGACTAGGGATTCCACTTCCCACTTTCCTTGAGAGTGAACGCGCAAGGGGACCATTGCTGAAGCGGTATCGACCTTCTCTGTGCCTGAACTGACTATTTCAGGATAAAGTCGAGCGCCTTTTTCACTCGCGGATTTTTGGCGGGAGATTGACTTGAAAAGCGTTTAGTCTGGCAACGATACATAGTTTTCTTGATTTCTTTTTTTTTTTTGTTTCTGGACGATTAAAACAAAACTGGCGCATCGTTGTGTTTTGCGCGTTCGCTGGTTCATTTTGTCGCGCGATTCTGGGTTCCACGCGTGAAAGAAACTGCAGAAACTTTGTCCGGCTGACGCGACGCAGGTTCCGGTACTCCTCCGGGTCCGCGTCAAGAAGTTCCCGTCAAAACTCGTCTAGCACGCCGCGATAATTCTTGCACGTCCAATCAGGATTTCACCGAGCAAGACCTCTCTTGCGGCTGTGGTGTACTTGAGTGTTGTGCACGAGCGCGGAGTGCGCGAAGGCAACGCCCCTCCGCGAGCCCAGAACTTCGTCGCTTCTACGCCGAACCCTTCTCGAGCACGACCATGCCTGTGTCACTGTCATGCTTTGGATTAGTAAAGCTGGTGGCGCTTCGTGCGAAGCCTATCACGGTGTTTTGTCTCGATCTGTACGTCACAGCGGCGTACCATTCTTTATCGCGGTAGCAAACGTCGATTTCTCTCTTGGACAACGGTGCCACGGTGCGATGTTGGAGTTTCGCGGCACTGTGGGATGGCGAACAGGTTCGGTCCGTCCTCGCTGGCGTCTGCTCGTCGTCTCCCTCGTGTGGACGCGCTTGGGAGAAGAACGAACCGCGGACATGTCGTCATGTGATCAATCCGTCCGCGGATCAGTTCGCCGTGTGAATCGGCCATGACGCGTTGGACCTTTTGACCATAAGCGTCTCGGGGGGGGGGGAGGTTCAGCCCCCATTTCCCCCCCCCCCGTAGTCGGAGCCTCTGCGGACCGAGACGCTTCTTCATGGGCGTACCAACCGGGGGGGGGCAAGGGGGGGCGCTTGCCCCCCCAGTTCTCAGAGTGGGGGGCGGGGGGTGAAAGGCATGTGTTTTGCCCCCCCCCCCTGAAACAGCCGCCACTGGGCAGGGCAAATACTGTCCGTCGGCGCCCAAGAGATACCACAGGCACCACCCCCCAACCCAGTGCCCCCCCCCCCTCACAGACAAGTTGGTACGCCACTGGCGGTGTCACATTCCAGCTGCCTGGTTAAAGGGACCATGAAATGATTCTGAAATCGAATTTTATCCACCGGACGTCGTAAAAGGTGTGAAAAGAAACACAAAAATACAAAAATAGGGAGCCAAAAAAATTCTTTGCTATAGAAATTTTAAAAGAAAACTGGACTCTTTTGCGCCTTGTTTCCTTCGAAAGCTCTCTGCCTTTTCACTGCTATGCATCCGCGGAACTGCAGCACGTCAGCCGAATCCACGTCGCCTATTGGGTAAGCGCCTACCTCACCAGCACCGCGATCATAAACAATAAATAGCCGGCAAATGTTTCCTAAAAGTTTTGTTAAATAATATTCAGATCCACATTTTGTAGCATAATTAGAGATGTGTGGCGAAAATTGCCAAATTTTATAATGCTGAGAGCCAAGCGCCATCTATTGTGTGGTAAACGAAGCTGAGAGCCAGCTCCGCCAGCTCCGGAGCTGTCCTTTTACGATCAAATCAGCATGGCCGACAGCGTCGCTTGGTCACCGTGGTCACGACGACCAACGAACGTTTATTTTTTTACGTGTTCTTCTCGCGCGTCCCGACTTCAAGCAGCAAGAAAAAAGTACTTGAAACAGACCACGACGAACAAGAACGCTGGATCCACAGACACCCAAGAGAAGCTACAACGCGTCTACGAATCCACCGAACTCGGCAGAAAGGCCTAGCAGCCGACTCGGTGCTGCGTTGCTTCAACGGTCCTTGGCCAAGACCGTCTGCCCACGACCGGTTGGCGTGCTGAATGGAATACGCCCGCGCGGCCCTTGTGGACCCTTCCCGTATTATAGTTTGATCGCTGACCTCAATTTTAGATTAAGAGGTGAGGTCAATCTCTTCCCCTTGTTTTCCGAGGCAGTGTTGACGAGCACTGTCGTCGAAAAGGGACTCTCGTCGCTTCTGTCTTCTTGTTTTGTGTGATATAGAGCTCAAATAAACACCGTATGGATTACCTTCGTAGCACGTTATGTACACTTTGTTATTAGTATGCAATTTTTATTATGACACGACTGCGCGTCACTGTCGAGCT
>JAZHYW010018024.1:0-13797 GCA_037355805.1 Ixodes ricinus
CGGCGTTTACAACTCCCTGTAACGCCGAATTAGAGCGCAGCTCTTGAGGAGGAAGTAGGGAAGGGTACTGAGGGGAGGACATACCCTTCTTCCCTCCTCCTCACCTCCTCATCCTGCCTGCTACTCCTTCCTCCGAGTGGCTTCGGCGTCGACGTCGGCGTAACGTGAGGTCACGTGACCCTCGTGACGTCGCGTGACCCTCGTGATCTCACAGGGGTCACGTGACCTCGCGGGTCACGTGACCCACCTCAAGACCCCCTCAGGGGCCACGTGACCCCGTGACGTTTCGGCATGGTGACGCTTCGGCACCGTGCCGAAACGTCCTCGCGGACGTTTCGGCATGGTGACGCGGATGGTACCGAAACGTCAGGGGGTCACGTGACCTCAGGGGGGTCACGTGACCCCGCGAGGCGTTTCGGCATGGTGCCGAGACGTCACCATGCCGAAACGTCACCGCGGTTACGCCGACGCCGACGGCGACGTCGACGGCGACGCCGCTCAAGCCGGAAACGGGCGCCTAAGAGCTGCGCTCTAAAAAAGACAATGGCCTGCAGGCTGGAGTTCGGGTTTCCGGCGGGAGTCAGGTTGGATTTTGCTGTTCCATGGTTCCACCTTAGACTGGTTTTGGGTGGGGATAGCCTCACTTTCTTTTCAGTGCGGAGTGTATATAGTTTCCACATTTAAGGGGGATTCAACCGCTATTTATTTGTACCCTTTTCCTCATAGATGGCGCAGAATTTTTCCGGAACAAACGAGGTTGCATGCTCGCAGCTGCGCAAGTGCAGGTCGGGCGCTCGAAGGTGAGTGTCTCAGGCCACGGGCTGTTCGCCACCGATCTCGAGCTAGATCTTCTTCGCCTGCGTCCGCCGCTGCCGGAAGCATCCAAGGGGTGGCGCTAGATATGAGCCAGTACATACGTAGATTACAATGGCTTACAAAACGTAGAGTAAGCTCTGATTTCGGAATGAATTCGAAGTTCCATCACGTTCGAAGATTATCGAAGCCCAAGGTGCGGCGTTGCAGCCGTTTGGACCACCACATTTTGCACACGCAAACGCTGTTTTTGCAAAAAGGAAAATATATATTATATATATTTTTAGAGCTTTATTTAAAGCTAGAAAAAAAAATAAAGTGGCAGTTTGGCACTTCGTTTGTCCTATATCGGCCTGCTCTTTGTCTGAATAGGAAGTATCCACTGGCGGCCATAGCCGTGTGCACGACTGCTGAGCGCGTGCTGATGGCGAGCTTCCACAGTTCTTTTGTAACGTGCATTTCGCACCCTCAAGATTGCCGGTCTTAGCAGCCTATTAATGTGGGCTCGTTTAGAGCATGCGCTCTAGACATCACCCACAAATATGGCGCCCAGTGAATACTCCTTATACTGGTTTGCAAACCCGCTCCCAGGTTGTGTGGAGTGAGGCCCATCTATCCCGGGAAAAGTGGCGCCAATCATTGTTGTGGAAATGCTCGAGACACGTGCCGCGCACCACTTCTGGGAAGAACTAGAGCCACTAAATGAGCTGCGCTCAGAGTAGCGGCACTCTGTTTCCCAACATTGTTGTGGCACCGACATTTTGGTGCTTGTGCAGAGCAGACGCAACTGCCGATCGTCATGATTCAAAAGTGCTACTTTCTCAGCATTAGATTTGGTGTTGGGAAGGTCAAGTAATATTGCTTTGCTCTGTCGCGAACTGTTTAAACATTTGTGGAGGACGGAAAAGCGTTTCCTGTGATTTCAGATGAATCTTCAGATAACTGGCAACCATGATTTTAAGCCACAATATGAACAAGTGTCAGTTACTATGAAGCGTAGCTTATTTAGTGGCACTATATATATAGAAGAACATGGCGTCTGAAATCTAGCACAGTGCTGCGCTGTTCCGCCATGATCTTCCCTAGTGCCACTAAATAAGCTACGCTTCGGGGTAACGACACTTGTCCATATTGTGGCTTAAAATCATGGCTGCCAGTTATCTGAAAATTTATCTGAAATCACAGGAACCGCTTTTACGTCCTCCACAAATGTTTAAACGCTTCGCGACAGAGCAAAGAAATATTACATGAGCTTTCTAACACCGAATCAAATGCCGAGGAAGTCTCACTTTTGAATCATGACGATCGGCAGTTGCGTCTGCTCTATGCAAGCACCAAGATGGCGGCGCCCACAGTAATATTGGGGAACAGAGTGCCGACCCTAAGCATAGCTCATTTAGTGGCGAGGTCCACACTTCTGCACGTCCAGAGGTGTGGACCTCGTCGAAGAGGTCCACACTTCTGCGCGTCGAGCCAAACGCAACAAGAAGAAAACGTTTCCCACCCGTGAACTGTACCAAGGAGTTCTTTGTCCAAGCAAGTGGCGCGGCTCTACTACTTGTCCATAATCGCGCGCTAAGTGCACAGCAACTGACAGGATTGGCAACGGGTATGGCAAGAAAAGACACTTTCCGTCTGTCTGCCTGTCAGCGAAAACGAACCACTCAAATACACAAAGCCATGTTGCACTCGAGTTATCCTCGTAAATTCCATAAGTTGAAGGCGCTGCCGGCAAGTGCAGACTAAATTCATTTGATAAAATTCATGCTTACGAGTACCTCCAACCATTGTTGTGGAAACGCGCAAGACACGTGCGAGGAGCGGGTGCTCCGCTGCCATTCGCTTCCAAGAACCGCTCATTTCAGTACTGCGCCGACAACTGCTTCCAAGGGCCGCTCGAGACACGGGCCTCGTGCACTGGCGCATTTGACGCCACTTGCAATACAAACGCAAACACATCGAAGGGCTTTAGTCCAGACAAATAAAAAGGGATCGATGGCCAAGTGCAATAACGAAGAAAAAAAGGATCGGTGGTTGAGTGGGCTATACTCCGTTTCACCTTATGTTGTACTGCAGCAAAGGCTAGAAGCGCGAGCTCATAGCCTAGGGAGCTGCTCTTAAGTCACGAGAGCTTGTGCCGCCGAGATGTGCCCTAGAGCAAGGAGCTCGCGCTTGTAGCCTTTCCTGCGGTACATCATAAGGTGAAACAGAGTATAGACGTATAGAGCACACCAGCTCGGAGCACGTGGAGCGAAAGCTCGCGCTGTATAACCCAACGATCCTGGGTTCTATCCCCACCCCTGCCCGTTTCGATCTGGATGAGCGTCGTACCGGCGTGCGGTCGTGTAGCACTATTGCGTGATGCACGTTAAGGACCTCAGGCTACTGGTTGTACTACACTGGCTAAATTGCTCACCTACAGCTGGGAGACAAGTCGCCCGTTGAGGCGGACTATGGTTTAGGCTGTATAAACGTATACACACACCCCAATTTGTTTCCAGACAGGTAAAATAGCACCGCTTCATTCCACCGTGACATATGGTGAAATCACTGTTGAAAGAGGTGCTCATAATGGACCATAGCATAGTGAACTCCCGAGGTTACTTATGAAGGCACTGAAGTTATTTAGAGGTTCATTTGATTTTGCCTAAACATTAGAAAGGTGAAGCGAAAAAAAAAAAGAAACGTACGCCTCACTTTAGGTAGAAACGTATTTTCTACCTATTGATGGCCCGTTTGGTTTTCTTAGAAATCCGCAAAGCGGGAAGTGTTAAATTTACAAAAATATTGTTTCGGGCGCCAAAACGCTAACGTTAAAATTCAATTTGCATCTCAGAATTAGCACGTGTTTCTTGGTTAAGAAAATATATTGTAATTGTTCAAAATAATTTAGAAATCATGATTCTTTTTTTTTGTTTTTCATATCCACTAGCCACCAAACAAGGTCTACAAAGAATGAAAATATCTGAAATAATGTTTCATAAAATAAATGTTGTTCGGAATAAGTATTTTAGCCTTCTTTGCAATTCATTCAACTATTTTTTTTATTTCCAAATACATATTAGTAGGGTGCCTTTATGTGCACTTTGCTTAGGTTGGTTAGAAAATGTTTTTATTATGATTATAGAAAGCTTTGCTTAGGTGCGAGACATCTGGCCATTTTGTCCCACACTTTTATTTTTATTTTATTTTTGTTCAGAAGCGCGTGAAAGAGCGTGTCCCGGCACGTGTTTGTGGCGCTGACTGTGCTATGGTGACATTTTGTTTTCGTCGATTTATTTGTATTTTACCTGTGAGCGCGTGCTGTCGGCATCGGGTACTACAAAGGTGGCATCACCCTAAGCAGAAGGACATTGAGGCACCCTACATATTAGGATATCTCTGTTCAACCCTGCACGATCTTAGGGTGCTTACAGGCCACGCTTGTAGCGTATGCAAGCGTTTGACCCCGCGCGCTAACATAGCACACACACAAAAAATAGAATCAACAAAGGTATCGCCTTCAGAGCCTTATCAGGCCTTTCGCTAGGAGTCTGCTGATGACTAGTTACACTTTTTTGCAATGTTCAAAAAGTGCCGACCAACGGAGCCATCAATTGTAATTCTGTTGTGTCTATGTTTACACAGCGGGAAGTTAGTCTGCTCTGAGGGCATCTGGTGTCTTCGTTTGAGATGAAAGACAGTGGAGTATACCGCTGTTTGTCTGACGACTTTAACGTGCATCACGCAATAGTGATACATGACAGCACGCCGGTACGATGCTCATCCAGATTGAAACGGGCAGAGGCGGTGGATTGAATCCACGATCAGTGAGCTTTACAGCGTGAGCTTTCGCTACACGTGCTACCGATCCACGAGCAACGAGACATCGCGGTCAAATTCGAGCTCGAGAGAAAAACAACAACAGCAACAGCAAGAAAATCTCCGGTTTGAGGCATTTAGTACTAGTGTCGCCATCTCGTTTAACAAGTTGGAAATAAAATTAACAGGGTGATTTTATTTACACAAATACGCAAATACAACAATATTTTGCTTTGTGGTCATGGTCTTAAAATTAAGATTAGAGGCACCCCTAGTACGTACGGCCAAGCGTTTTGTCACGTTTGTCTTCTAAATAATTGTATTTTCAAAAATGCGTCAAAACGCGCTAAAAACAGTCAAAACGGTCATATTTCTGGATTTTATTAAAAATCTCCAGCGCTCTAAAAGAAAAATTCAAGGGCCGTACAACCTTCATTACGTTATCATAAGTAACCTCCAAAAGAATGAATACTCTCGTGCATTCCTGAAACTCAGGTTTGTGTAGCGAAATTTGCCCATTGAGTGACGAGCGGTTGAATCCCCTTAAATATTCTAAGCTTAATGGTAAGACAAATTGGCTAGGTGGCGTAAGCTACCAACCGATCCAAAGGGCTCAGCCGTATTCATCCATCCATCCATCCATCCATGAGGTTGCTTCAATTTTGTTGGTTTCGGTTTCAACGTGAGCGCGGCTATGTTGCTGTTTTACGCTGTTTTTGCTTGATTTTGTGATTCGATTATTTTCCTTGTAGCACACAACCAATTAAACAGTGGTATTGAGCAACTTTGAGGACTACGAGGTGTTTTTGAGCCTAAATTGCGGGCTTTTTTTACCAACTCCTTTGATATATCTGATTATGGTCGGTTGCGAAACGCCTGACTGATGTACAGGGAAGATTACCATCGTCTACGGCCGTACCCGATGACACCCAGTTTTCTGAAAAACAAACTAATGAAGAGACTAACACGTGAATGTAAAAGAAGCATATCGACAGCTTGATTAGCAATGTGCTGAATCGGCCAGAACAGATGAACTCGCGAGTTTACTACTCACTGTTTGGTTTTCGTGGGCACCCAACCTTTAGTGAACTTTGCAGACTAAAAACATATCGTGTAATGACGCAGATAATTGGTATAAACAAGTAGTATCGTCTCGGCCTCTTTTTTTTTTTTAATTCAGTGCTCGAGCATGTTTTGACAAGCCGAGTAGGAAATTGCTTAAATTATCAACCCTGCTAAAGTACTCATAAGCAGCATCTCGCGATATTGAACCTAGGAAATAAATTATTTTTATACCAACATTTGCTTACTCAAGATGTGATATAAATGACAATCCCGTCAAATTAAATCTGGCATTTGTCTTCCGTGAGATTGGCCAAATAAAATTAAAGGGCGCAGGAGGAGAAATACCTCGGAAAGTTTGGCTTAATTCTAGCGCTAGGCACCACTTCACGGACCCGTGTGAACAAATATTTATTTGTTTGAACAGATTCGCTTTGTAAATTTTGGCGTCGCCAGCCACCAAAAGTAAGCCTCTATTCGCCATCGACAATCCTGGACTCAAATGATTGTTATGCAGACGGATTTTTTTTTCGGCGTCAATTATTGCGAACTTTAGATACTAACAAAAGTTGAAACAACGTACGCAAAAAAAAAGAAAAAAAAACATTGTTATTATTGCGCATGCGCCGAACCCAAACCGCGTTTTGGATTTGCAAATAGAAACAACGTTATTTCTATGCGCACGCTATTCTAAAACTCGCTACTGTTAAGTGTCTGTGGCAGTTTCTTACGCGTGAAGTCCCAACCTTTGTGTTAAAATAAATTAAGTGGATGGCACTGGTTATCTAAATATAATCAATAAATCACTTAAATGACTGTCGAAATGGGAGCGAGCACGGTATACAATTTCTTAAACTGCATAAGTAAACCGACCAACCAAATGTTTACGCCGCAAAAAAAAAAAATATTGAGAATCTTATACACAGTTAGGTGTGATGTTATGAAGAAACAAATCGCCCGATGTTGGCGTACCATTACTTCTAGCCTCAGATGAAGTACAAGTTAAACGTTCGTTGTCTATCTCCTCCGCGAGTTTCCTCACATAATCAAAAGAAACTGTTTTCGATATATTATAAATACAAAGAACGATGCTTTCAGGAAATACAGATAGTCTCCTTGCGCTGACTATTTTTGACGCCTTCCGATCCTAAAAGCGCGATATAAATATACGCGCTTCTTACTGAAAATGTTCCGCCACTATTAGTAAACAAACCTCAGTTGTCATAAGGACCTTTGAAAATCTCGTGATGTCTTAGTCGTCGAGTAGACGTATCGGACTACAGTTTCCGAAGTAAGGCAAGAAAGCGCAGCGCGGTGAATTGCGTCGAAAAACACGAATACAACGCATCCGCCAAGGCGCGGAGGGAGAGCGGAGCAGCAAGTTGAAGCAACCTAATGGCTGCCGCGTCACGTGATTCCAAGATGGCAGCGCCCATGCGGAGGAGGATGAAAAGGTCTATAAATATAGAGAGAGAAAAATACTGTTGCGTAGGACGACGAAAGTGCATAGGAAACTAAACGTACCTCGAAGCTTTCGTGGAGTTTTATTACATAGAGGTCGACGTTTCGGCCTGAGCCAGACCTTTTCAAGACTGGCTCAGGCCGAAACGTCGACCTATATGTAATAAAACTCCACGCAGAGCTTCGAGGTACGTTTACTTTCATATATATATATATATATATATATATATATATATATATATATATATATATATATATATATATATATATATATATATATATATATATATATATAAGCGCTGTCATCGCGCGACGCAGCAGAGGCTGGTTGCGCTATCTCTCCACGGGTCGCGGTGCTGCCGGGGCTGAGATGCGCTCCGATAACAAAGCGAAACTTAAAAACCCGTCGAATTTGTACGGTTTTTCAGAAAGCCGTAAAATGCTGCGCGTGCTTTCTATCGTTCTGCAATTTGTTGATTTAGTGTTTTTTGACGATGCTGAGCAATTTTCTAATTGAAACCATGTCCTTAAACATAATATTAAAAAAGTTAATTACGGGAAAACAATTAACAATCTAATTATCTCGGACTTTAATAATTTTCTTTAATAGGCCCCTGACCCAGGTCCAAAACGACACAAGCCTTTTTTTGGTGCTACGCATAGTTTTCGCAATATCGAATTTGTCCACCTTTCGTGAAACACCCTGTATATATATATATATATGGTGTTTCACGAAAGGTGGACAAATTCGATATTGCAAAACTACGCGTCGCAACAAAAAACGGCTGTGTGTCTTTTGGTCTAGACCGGGACCTTTTTAGGAGAATTATTAAAGTCCGAGATATTATATTGTCAATTATTTTTGCGTAACTGACTTTTTTATTATTATACCTCTGCTGCGCTGTCATCGCGCGACGCAGTAGAGGCTGGTTGCACTATCTCTCCACGGGGCGCGGTGCTGCAGGGGCGGAGATGCGCTCCGATAACAAACCGAAACTTAAAAACCCGTCGAATTTGTACGGTTTTTCAGAAAGCCGTAAAATGCTGCGCGTGCTTTCTATCGTTCTGCAATTTGTTGATTTAGTGTTTTTTGACGATGCTGAGCAATTTTCTAATTGAAACCATGCCCTTAAACCCAAGAATAAAAAAGTCAATTAGGCAAAAATAATTAACAATATAATAT
This sequence comes from Ixodes ricinus, assembly GCA_037355805.1. Classification (NCBI taxonomy): domain Eukaryota; kingdom Metazoa; phylum Arthropoda; class Arachnida; order Ixodida; family Ixodidae; genus Ixodes; species Ixodes ricinus. The sequence goes on from JAZHYW010018024.1 coordinate 8,321, forward strand.
CTCGGACTTTAATAGTTTTCCTAAAAAGGTCCCTGGCCCAGGACCAAGCCTACACAAGCCTTTTTTTTTGGTGCGAGGCGTAGTTTTCGCAATATCGAATTTGTCCACCTTTCGTGAAACACCCTGTATATATATATATATATATATATATATATATATATATATATATAGGGGCATGTTGTAACCCTAATCCTGACGAAGACCTGTCTCAGGTCGAAACGTCGAATAAAATCCTCCTGGTTCATTTTCTACCGTCACCCTGCATATATATATATATATATATTTGTCGCGTGCATTTTTGTAGAAAATAAAAACATTGCAGCTGACATAGCTTCATTAGTTCTTTGATTTTGTATATCACAGATTTGCAGGGGAGGTTCTCCTGTATCCGTTAAAGACTGGAAAGATCTGCATCCGATAAAATTTCGCTGAGCTCCTTCGATGAGTTTTTTACAGATACTTTTTTAGCGGTGAGCTTTCTTCATTGCGGACATGGACGTCAGAATACCATTTAAACTGACGCGAGGGACGTCTAAATAGCCGCCAAATAGATTGGAGCCCAACTGCCCGTCAAGAATAGACCAAATATAGCAAAAAGTAAACTATTTGGTATATTCGCGAGGCGCACCGCAGCACTGTGAAGAAATCTTAAACTCGCTGCTCCACTCAACTGCAAACTTTCCCGGTACCTATATGCCCCAGACCACTCCCCTGCCACCTTTCTTTTCGATTTCAGTAAACAATTGGTTAATTGGTTAGAAAGAGTCGTACCCGTTTTATTTTTTATTATAGGCATATTCAATGAATCAAAAATCACCAATGCTTCAATCCGATGAGTCGCACAATTTTGTTCTGTCTATGGAGCCGCGGGTACATCACACATTTTGCGGTGTTCGCTCAACGATGAGCTCTCGTGTCGCGCGCTCAACTGAACTGAAGCTGCTCAGTCGAAACCGAAACTGAGTGGTCAACTAGTTTCCAGTAGAGCTTTTCAGGGTGCAATGCGTAGCATTTCGCCGCGATGGGGCGCTTCGGATAGTGGAAGAATAGCATTCAGAATGCGCGCTAAAGTAAATCACGGAACACTCGCAAACCCGGTCACCAGCACTCGCAAGCACGATCAAATTTGAAAACACTATCATAAGGCGAACACATATAAACTGAAATTTGGGTTGTGGGGATATTTATACAGCGTGTAGTTGGTCAGCCATTTAAAGTTGCGACGAGTCACTCGCTGTAGATGAGCAATTTAGCCAGTGCAGTACAACCGCTAGCCTGGGGTCTTTAACGTGCACCACGCAGTAGTGATACACGACCGCACGCCGGTACGATGCTCATCCAGATCGAAACGGGCAGGGGTGTATAAACTGAAACGCCCGCCTTGACAGAACAACGCGTCATCTAGCCTCTCCCTAGATAGGTGTCGCAAGTTACCCTCCTCTACAATACTGTACTACGGCCACAACGGGTGTAGGAGACTACAAACCTTCAATAACAAAAAAGCACCAAAAAGTGGGGGAACTCTTAATCATGCTTGTATGTTTTATGTCCTAGCTGATCTATGGCAAGAATGTGTAGCCAACAATATCCAATATAATCCAAAGGTAGAAGGTCATTGACATTGAGAGTTCGCGAATTTCACGCACATGGACACGGACCGTGGCCCGTAATGCTCAGCCGGCTTTGCGTGTTTCTGGCTTTGAGCCGCTGCCACGAGTTCTTGGACTGACGCACGTAAAACTTCCGGCCTTGACCAGGGCAGCTGTGGTGTGACGACGCTTCGCGAGCCTTTCAGCCGGCTCCGAGCGTCGCTTCGGTGACAGCGCGCTTCCGTTTACGAGAAAAGTACCGCTCGGCTGTGACGACATGACCAGGAAGTTGTCCGGACGATCTCACGGTGGCGGCACTCGACTCTTAGCCCTCGGAGCCTTCGGAAAGCACCGAGCATGGAATCCAAGGAGTGGGAGACCTTCTTCGCCAAAAACCAGCCACCCGTAGACGTCGAAAAGAAACGGCAGCGAATCGAGGAATTTTGTGCCCAGCACCTGGGCTCGACCGAGAGAATCGTCCTGGTCACGGTGAGCGTCGCCTGCTCGGTACTCCTTAGTGAGGCGACCAAAGGCACGGCCGCTAACCAGCATCAAGTTGGCGCCTTTCCAAATACGCTCGCTCCAGGCCGGCTGGACGAATTGGGGAAGGGGGAGAAAAAAATTAATGACCAAATAAGCTAAAAAAAAAAAATTTGCTCGGAGCACGTGGAGCGAAAGCTCGTGCTGCAGAAACCAGGGATCCTGTGTTCAGTCACCACCCTTGCCCGTTTCGATCTGGACGAGCATCGTACCGGCGTGCGGTCGTGTATCACTAAATTGCTCAGCTGCAGCCTTCGAAACAAAATATATAGTTCGGGGAGCGAAAGTGTGCAGGCAAGCTGGTTGCGAAATATAATCTACTCCCCGATACAAGGAGAAATAAATAATGAACGAGACGGCACAACATCTCGACCGGTCAGTTCTATTACTCGCTGTATACAATCGGCCGTATCACGTTGCCGCTTCTTCTAACCGCGAGTTGAGGGAGAAAACGCTGCTGCTTTTTCTCCAGTTTTTGCTTCGCCAAGAGGAAAACTTATAAAGGTCTAGGATACATTCTGAGGAGTATTTTAGTGAAAGTAAAAAAAATGCTTTCATGGGCGTTCTTGTGATTGATTATTCCCGGATTGCCTGCATCAAATGCCGGTAATCCACTGAAATAAAATTACAGTATTCTAGAAGTTGGGTAGTGAGCTCATTGTCCTACCTGCCCCGTGTATTGCGCTGAAACAGCCGATGTCGAAAACGCCGGATTACCAGCGGCCGCTGGGGTGCAGCAGTAGATTCCTCCTGAAACTTCTCCTGCCCGCTGCCCGCTCTGTGCTCAAATTTATATAGTTACCTTACCGTGATTGATTCGGAGGCAAACACGAAACAAACGATTGGTAAGAGCCGCCTAGCCGACCTGGTCTGGCCTATGCACGCTGGAAGGTTTCAGGAGGAAACGCTTACAGCGCCACCTCCACGTCGACATCAAATGCGTCAGGGCAAGCCGTCCCGTGAGCCCGCTACAACTCTCTAGGCCACTTCAATCAAATTCCGATGAGGAAACTTTGTGACCGCTGCGGGACAGCACTAACTGTTCTGCACATTCTGCTCATGATATTCTTCGATCATTAACACCAATTATATTTTCTAGAATTTATGTTTTTGCTCGGCGATAAATCTTTAATACACTTCAAATGTGTTTTGGGTTTTTGTAAATAAAATTTTCGAATCCCATATTTACATCTTTTTAGATAATGATTATTTTGCAGAGTATAACGTTAAAAGTCCATTGGAAACAAAAAAAAATCTTTTTTAAACAGTCTGGTTGGGACACGCACACCAAGAAATAAATTTTACGCGAAAAAACAAAATTTTTAGAGCAATATTGATGGCGCGAGATTTATTTTAAATTCTGCGCAGAAGTCCATGACGTCACGGAATGGTCATACACTCTTTCCACCTCAACAAGATGGTCATGCACTCCCTCCATCTCAACGTGATGGCCAAGCCAACCCACTTTTCCTCCACGCGCCCGAAATGCCAAGAGAGAAAACAAGTGAAAAGGAGGTGACCATCAACTAAATCGCATCTCGCGCCATCAATATTGCTCTAACAATCTTTTTTTCTCGTAAAATTCATTTCTTGACTTGCGTTTCCCAACCAGACTGTTAAAAAAGAAAACATAATTTTTCTTTTAAGTGGTTCTTTAACCCTTTAAGCGCCAGCCAGTTTTCGAAAAAATGTAACCAAAATGCAATTTTTTTTATTGCACACTTTGATAGAAGAATTCTTCCTTATTTCAAGCATGTAATACATGGGCATCAAAACTTAACAACTGAAAACCAAAATTGATCTAATCTTAGACCATATGAGGCAAAAAAAAAGTAAAAAAATGGGAACCAAGACGGCATCAGAAATTCCGTAGTTGAAAAACAAAGTTCTAAAAACTGGAAATGCAGACTTTTACATCTGTTGGAGAACTCGATTAACCTTCAGAACTGTGCCTTCGTGTGGTACACCTCGAAGCATGGGATGGCGCACAGTCCCACGCCACAGTCCTTGCACCAGTAGCGCGTTTCTTTGCGCACCTTCTTGTCCACACCACCTCGTGCCTTGCAGCACACGACGCACCTTCGTGTTGGCAGCTCCTTTCCAGGCGTCGGTGGGATGTAGGACACAAAGTGTCTGGCGGTCAGACGGAGCAAGCTGGTGTCAGACGGCCTGCCTCTCTTGAGGGTGCGGTTCGGATCGTGGTACTTCTGGACCATTCCTTCGACCAGCGCCAGCCGGAACTCCAGGTGGCTCAGTTTCCCGCCTTGTTTCTGGTAGAGCAAAAATGCGTTAAAGACTGCCATGTCCAGGAGGTGACGGAAAATCTTCTTGTAATAAATTTTTTGTCGGCTTCTGGTCGTAGGGTAGTAGGAGAGCATCTGATCACTCTTGTCAACACCACCCATGGTGTGGTTGTAGTCGATGACTACAGTTGGTTTCGAGACCGTCTCTTTCTTCCTATTTACCATTTCTGTCATGGTGGCATCATGCACAGTGGACAGCAAAGTCACAAGCTTTTTATCCCTCCACTGGAGTGCCATGCACTTTCCACGCTGGTATGCCACAATATCTCCCTTTTTGAGATTAGCATCTTTGAGGTTTGGCATATCTTTGCGGGATGGTCGCACAGTGCCGTAGACGTCAGTCTTGCGGCTCAGAAGCTTTTCAACCAACTCCGGCGACGTGTAGAAATTATCCACAGTAAGGCAATAGCCCTGGTCCAGCAGTGGCTCCATTAGCCTCATGACGACTTTCGTCCCCATGGCGCTTGCCTGATCGTCGACGTCAGTGCCCTTGCCTGTGTAGATGACGACGTCCCATATGTAGCCGGATGCTGCCTCACACAACACATAGAACTTCACGCCGAAGCGGGACCGTTTTAGCGGAAGGAACTGTTTCCAGGAGAGTCGTCCCTTGTAGAGCATGAGGCTCTCGTCGATGGATATATTCTCTTCCGGCATGTAGCTTGCTTTGAAGCGGTCCTTCATCAGCGACAGCACCGGCCAGATCTTGCGAAGTTTCTGACGAGCTTGCCCCACTTCACCAGCCTCATCTTCGTTGTTTGCGAAGTGGAGAAACTTCATGAGCAAAATAAATCTGCTCTTACTCATCACCTCTCCAAACACTGGGGTTTCAATCACTCTGCGCTTTGACCAAAACCACTCGACAACTGGCTTGTCTACTATTCCCTGTAGAAGCAGCAGGGCGAAGAAGACTTTCATTTCTGCTTCCGTCACCGGTTTCCACGCCTTCACACGGGAGCCCCTCGAGATCGGCGCAGTCGCCAAGTGTTGGTCGGCATACCTGTTTGTCTCCTTGACGATCTGAGTCATTACGTCCGGGCTCAGC